>MCJB01035185.1:80876-117732 GCA_002018475.1 Nicotiana obtusifolia | reverse complement strand
CCCCCCCCCCGGGGTAAGGTTTTGATAGATGTATGTTGAACATAAGAGATCTTGCTACTTCTAACAAATGCCTATGTTTTCTTTCAGCGACCCCATTTTGTACACTAGTGTAAGGACAACTGGTATGATGGGCTATCCCATTGAACTTCAAATAAGCATCAAATCTTTTATCCATGTACTCGCTGCCATTGTCAGTTCTCAAGATTTTTATTTTGGCATCAAACTAAATACAAATTATCTTATGAAATGACTGAAAATAAGAGAAAACTTCACTTTTGGCTTTTGATAAATATACTCAAATCATCCTAGTGCAACAATCAATGAAAGTAATGAACCATCGACTACCAGGCAAAGAAACGTGGGACCCCATACATCAGAATGAATAGTCATAAACGAAGTTGTGCTTCTATTATCACTCACAGAATAAGAGTTTCTAGTATGCTTGGTATACTCACATGCATAACAAAACAAGGATTCAAATCAAGTCCTTAAAAATAAATCGGGATATAACTTCTTCAAAACAAAGAATGATGGGTGTCCTAATCATCTATACCGCTGTATTATTTCTTGCTAGACATCCTTATTTACCCAAGAAAGGTTTGACCAGAGTTTTGAATTCCATCTAATATATACAAGTCATCACGCAATCTACCACTGCCAATCATTTTCCAGGTTTGAAGATCCTGAAAAATACAATGATCAGGAAAGAACTCGATTTTATAGTTTAGAGCTTTGCTGATGGCACTAACAAATAAAAGATTGACGGGGAACTCAGGGACATGGAGTACGGATGATAGTTTAATATTAGGATTACAAACGACAGAATTTGTTCCAGAGATAGGTGTTAAAGAACCATAAGCTATTTTAACATTATCTTCTTTGAGAGACGGTGAATAATTTCTAACGCCTTTAGAAGAGCCTGTCATGTGTCTATTTGCACAAGAATCAACAATCCAAGAATTAAGGTGAGCAGCAAAGGCAGTACCTGATTGTACATAATTGGATGTGGCAATATTAGCGGCGTCAAGTTTGGCTAGGAGGCGACGAAGAAGCTGAATTTTATCCAAAGACAAAATTTCTCCAGAATTCGTCTCCTTGAATGTCTCCACATTTTCTGTCCAATCAGAAAGAAATCTAAAGAAAATTGCTCAGAAACATTGTCTCGCCGAAAACCAAATCTGTCTTCACGTAACCTTAACTCCGGTGAATAGAAAAATCAAAACTGGTAGGGATAGGCTCCGAATGTTCTAGCGACCCCAACAGAAAAGAAAATTCCAAAAAAAAACTTACCAGAAGGAGTTTGTGTTGTGAACAGCCATCAAGAGAGAAAAACTCAATCTCTTTGATAAAAATGAAACCCTAGTGCTCCAAGGGAGATAACTCATCTCAAAAAGGCAGCAATGACTCTAATACCATGTAGATTTTGAGAAGAAAAGGCTTCTTGTGTTTTTGTATGTGTTTACATCCCATGAGCAAAGAAATATATACAAAGCTCCTAATGCTAATTAAGGAAATAAAATAAATCTATACAATCAATCCAGCTATCAAATCAAATCTCCTGAAATCATGCGAGAATCAACAATGTCCTAAATATAATCAAATCTCCTAAAATCATGCTAATCAACAAGAATAATGGCCGGAATGGGTATTCTCAAAGTCCTAGACTAATAGCAACTAGTACGCCAAGAGAGGTGGTGTTTAGGTGGCCGAAAATGGTTGTAAATCACCTAGGTAGAGGCGACACAATAACTCTTAAGAATATTGGAAACGACAAGTGAAAATATGGAGGAACAGTTGCCTTAACCTACAAATTGCGATGAATAAGCTCAGGAGTCTACTCCAATTAACACAAGGAGGTCGAAAGCATCGAACAAGGGATGGTTGAGCAACTCAAGCGAACCGCCTTACCTCATTCCACCATAGAGATAGAAGCGAGAAGGTTGTGAAGATGGACTCGTTTTCCATACATCTAGTCCGATGAATGGAGGACCGACCGAACCGAGTTCTCACGAGCGTTGGCAGGTTCTGGAGTGCCCGTCCAACATTCGCATAAAGATGGTCCAGCGGGAGAGGTGTGTGATACAGTAAAAGTCGCAAACTATTCAATGCATGCACAACCATGGCTACTCCAACGAAATCGCGCGGGATTATCTTACATCCCTATCTCCTTATTTTATACTTTTTATATGTATTTAGTGAAATCTTTTATGTGAAACGCTTATAGACACTTCTCAATATAACATGTATGTCTAATAAAATTTATATGACTTATAAAAACCACATTTTAGAACAATTGTTCAGTAGATGAATAGATGATACGATAGTGTGATACTTCACCTGAGCATATGAAGAGATTTGAGGCACCATCATGCTCCAGTGATTTGGTTCAGATTTCATACCCTGTGGCTTTAAAAATGGACATTCTTGAGACTGCATATGGAGTGTGATCGCAATCAGAACAAGGTAAAGATATAAATATGTGAAAAGAGCAAATCAAAAACCAAGTAAAATTTAGATAACAGGGAATGCAGCAACTAAAGTCTTTGAGAATAATATAACAAAAGGAAGTCTGGTCGTTATGTGTTTATTTGTCCAGATGACAGTAACTAATACACCTTTTAGTAACTTGAGAAGTGAGAAGTGCCCTAGAAAATCAAATTACTTTAAAAAGATGGAGCTTTAAGGGGCAAACTAAAATTGCGCCTAGGGAAAGATTGGACCATATTTGAACAAAGAAGAGAAGTCATTAAAGGGAACAAGCTCAGAAGTACGTTACTTCTCCCATTTCAATTTGAATATCAAGATTCAAAATTTCAACATTATCATTTCAGCCACCTTCATCATCATGGGAATTCTTGACTGGCCAACGCTCTGCCCCATACAACATAGTCGGTCTAACCACCGCTCCGTAAAACTTACCTTTAAAATTAATTGGCAACATCAACAGCCTACATAAAAATAATTGTGCTGAAACTTAGTGGAAAATTCAATAAGATCATTGACAGCGTCAAGATACTCCTTCAATATTTCCAATAAAAGTACAAAACATACCCAGTGAAGTCATATCTAAGATTCTAAGATCACCTGTGCTCTTTCAGTTTTATGCACTTTGTGAAAAATCAAAAAATTGAAAAACTTAAAACCTCTTACAAGTAAGTTTTTGATACTCCACTCTTAACCATCAAAGAGTATTTCATCATCTACATGGTCTTGGTGTATCACCATAATTTATCATCCATTCTTCAATCTCCCGGTGCAACTCTCACTCCATCTAAAGACAGCACCAAGAAGACATAGACTTCCATTAAAAGGAAGGTCACAAAATACAGCCTTTAAAATGGCATGACGAGATATCCAGATGGCAGCTTCCACACTGCATGGAAACGACAAATCCATTCTGAAGATAGGTCTGCTTGATCAAAGAAATCAGCAGTCTTACATGCAAGTGTGCAGTCTTCCAGATCAACAACATAACAGTGTTAAAGAGGAATATGGTGCAACTATTGCGCCCTAAGCATTCAGAAACCACCTCTAAAGATAGTCAATACCACCAGCCTGCTATAAGCATTTTGATCCTAATGAGCCGGTCCCATAAGCACTTCCTAACTATATAATTAAAATATGCATCTCTGAAATATAACCACCAGCCTGCTACAAGCATTTTGATCCTAATGAGCCGGTCCAATAAGCACCTCCTAACAACATAATTAAAATATGCATCTCTTTTATTTGAATTTGTTCTTTCATACTTAATAGTTAATACTCCTCTATGAAGTTTAAACCTCGAATGGGAAAAGAAACTCGTATTTGAACATGACATAAATGTTCACTGATCAGACAAGGAAAATAGAAATACAATACATGCATCCAGAAATTGTTGGAAAAATGTACCTAAAACATGAAATATATGTGGTTGGTACCATTGACCCGACACGAATATAATAACTTTGTTCTATAGAGGGGTAGCATTCTGTTTATATGGTTAAGTTAACATGAAACAAACAACAAAAGTCTACTTAAAATTTTGAAATAAAACTGAAGGAACCAAATAAAACTAGAAGAATTTGGTTCTATAACATTGAAACTAAAAACCAAAACAAAACACCAACAAAATTTTAGTGCGCTAATTCCATTTTTCAGCTGAAAAGAATGGGTGCCACCGCTACACTTAGGAGGTCCTTCTATGGCTAATATGCCACTGATTTTTTTCATTGCGTGGTATATCTGAAATAAAGTAGTCTATATGCATGTGGAAATGAATTGTGTCCTCAGTACTACTAATTGATTCTTGAAAGGTTGCATACCTGCTACAAGAGAAACCTCAATGTATTTGTTTCACACCAACTTTATTTTTCCTATACATAACAAATAACAATCTCACCTTAGTACCAAAAAATGTTGAGGTCGGCGGAACCAATCCTCACTTCTTTCTTTATAAGCTCCATTCATATCATCATCATACAAAAATAAAATAATAGCAGTGAGTAATAATATATATATATATATATATGTTCTTTAACAAATTGAAAGCCTATTCCTAACAAATTCAAAGCCTTTATACATATATATATATATATATATATATAATAAGAAAAATAGTAATAATATTAAAAGTTCTCTAACAAATTGAAAGCCTATACCTAACTAGTAAGTATCACCTATATGAATCTTTTTCTTTCATTATGCCCTATCTTTAGCCAAGTCTGCATTGATTCTAAGGATTTGTAGGTCTTTTAAGAGAACTTATTTCCACGTGATTATAGGTCTACCTTGTCCTCTTCTAGCACCTTCATTTATCATAGTTTCACACCTATAGACCAATGCATCTGTTGAGAGACGCAAGACATGATCAAACCATCTCAAGTAACTTTCTCTCATTTTATCCTCAATGCGTGCTACTTGCACAGCATGGCAAATTTGATCATTTTTATCTTATCTAATCTTTGTATGATGGCATATCCATCCTCGCATCCACATCCTTACAACACTCATCTTGTAGATATGTTGGACATTAGCAGCCTAACATTCACCACCATTTAACATTCTCGATCTTATAATTGTTCTATAGAACTTACTTTACACTTTGGTAGACATCCTTCTATCACATAATATCCCAGTAATACTTCTCCGTTTCAACCATTGGGTTTTAATAATGAGTAACATTTTCATCTATTATTTGAAACAACCAGCCACAACATCTAAATTGTTTGCATTTTGGCACGGCAATCTCTAGTCTCGCCTCACTTCGCTCTTCTCAAGTTGACTAAACTTAGAGTGCATGTATTCAATCTTGCTTCTACTTATCCTAAAACTCTTACTCTTTAAGATGCTTCTCCATAATTCAAGCTTTTGGTTGATATCCTCACTAGTTTCGTCGATTAATACAGTATCATTAGCAAATAGCATAAACCATGGGACCTCATCTTGTATTCTGTGGGTTACCTCATTCCTAAAATTACGCTTTATTACTCTTTCCTAAAGTTTTATCGTATGACTCATGAGCTTAATACCACAAAAGTTCACAGAATTTTGAACATCTACTTTGTTCTTATAAATTGGAACCAAGGAACTATTCACCGCTCATTGGGCATCCTACCGCTTCTTAGTATAGCATTGAATAGCTTGGTGAGCCATTTTACTCCAATCTCTCCAAGACACTTCCAAACCTCTATAGAGATCAGTGGTCACAGGCGAAAAGCTCTAACAAGCGCTCCAGGTCTATTGGGACTTTACGCGCAAAGCGCAATTTAAGTGTGGGCTTCAGTAAAAAAAGACGGAATGGTGGAAAAAATAAAATATATATGTAATTTAAGAAAAAAGTAACAAATTCATTCATATTGTTTTCCTTAAAACATAATACACTTATTTGCGATTATATTTGTTGTTTAGTATCGCTTAATTCAAAATAGAACTTATGGGCAATGGGTGCACAGGTCTTACTGCCTTACTGCCTTGCCTACACTGAAGCGTAGCTTAAGCGACGCGGAGCGCCCTCCCCAAGCTTTTCTGAGCTTCAGGGCTTAAGCGCACTTTAAATGAGCTTTTGACAACACAAATAGAGATACTATCGACCACAACTTTTTTTAATCCTCATATTTTTCATGGCATCATTTACCACTATCGGCCTAATTCTACGAGTGTAGCTAAAGCTTCTATTGTACATAGACGTATGGAGGTCTAAAATGTCATTCTCTTGGTTCGAGTTGAACAAACTAAAATTGCCTCTCAATCTCCCCTTGATCTTGTTATCTTCTGTCAACACTGATTGAGAATCGTCTTTAATACACTTCATCTGGTTTAAATCCTAACGCTTCTTCTTTCTCCGTCGTGCTAGTTTAAACATTTCTTTCTCCCCTTCTCCGTGTCCTTAGCTTTTGGCACAAGCTATCTAGAGCTTCTTCTCGAGCTTTACTAATAGCCTTCTTAGCTTCCCTCCTAGTTCTCTTACGTTCTTCTAAGGCTTCTTCCTCATCCGTTTTTGGCAACGACCTATAATACTGTCTATTAGCCTTAATAAATCTTTGTACCTCATAATTGCACCACCAAGATTCTTGTGGTCGAGGCCAGGCTCTCTTCGCCTATAGTTTTTCTTGAAATGCTAACTGGTTTTAACACCCAGCACCTAATGCGTGGTTGTTTCCAAGTCATCTCCTTTTCTCTCCTTTTCTCACTCTACACTTGAGTTGAAATGTAAATATAAATTAGCTTTACCTCATGTATTTACATTATGTCTAGCTTATTTATGTCATTTCCTGTAACTTGCATTTATTTTTCAAAACATATATAAAGGAGGGGTCTAATAGTCAGAGTTATCAACAATCATTCAAATTTTGTATTGGTGTCTCTCCTTCCTAGTACCAGGTTGGGTTTCTTATAGCCAGTCGACGCTCTCATTAATACAAGCAAACTTTCATTGAAATCTCTTGTTTACTCTAAGATCTCGACATTGGCTTTCCTGTATGGTTATTGACAATCCAGTCTATCGTATTAAGTGGCTTTCAATTGGAAGAAAATACAACAATATACCCAGTATTATCGGGGGTCTGGGGAGGGTAATGTGTACGCAGATCTTACCCCTACCTTGTGAGGATAGAGAGGTTGTTTCCAATAGACCCTCGACTCAGGAAAGCATAAGCACCACATTAATGAAAATATAGACAAGAAGGGACAGTACCAAAATATCATATAAAAGCAGAATAAAAACAACAAGACAGTAAGGTGATCAACAATGGAAGAAAACAACGATTAGTCATAGTAACCTACTACCAACAGAAAGCGAAACTGCGTGCCAATACTACTGTTATGAACACTCTAGACTACCTACTCTACTACCCTAATCCTCGACCTCCATACCTTCCTATCAAGAGTCATATCTTCGGTTAGCTGAAGCTGCGCCATGTCTTGCCTAATCACCTCTCCCCACCTCTTCTTTGGCCTACCTCTACCTCTTCGTAGGCTCTCCAATGTCAACCTCTCACACCTCCTCATCGGGGCGTTTGTGTTGTTCCTCCTCGCATGAACAAACCACCTAAGCCGCGCTTCCCGCATTTTATCCTCAATAGGGGCCACACCCACCTTGTCGTGAATAACCTCATTTCAAATCCTATCTAACCTGGTGTGCCCGCACATCCATCTCAACATCCTCATCAGTCATCTCTGCTACCTTTATCTTCTGGACATGAGCGATCATGACTGGCCAACACTCAGCCCCATACAACATCGTTGGTCTGACCACTACGTTGTTCCTTTGTCTAACGTCACCCTTCCAAGACACCTCAAGAACACGTGGTGTGACAATTGATATAAGGGCATAAGCTCATCACTCGAATGGGGGATACATTGTAACGCTCATCGCTTCTTATCATCATAGGTGGCTAGAAAAATCAAGCAGATCACATTGCAAGTGTGCAAGTAGTTTGGAGACAAGCGTCTAACGGTTTCAAGTTGAGTAGGTCAAAAACATAATATTTTGAGTGTAAGTTCAGTGACGGGACGCACGAAGTAAAAGTGGAAGTGAAGATTGATACACAAGTCATCCTCAAGAGAGATAGTTTCAAATACCTTGGATCTGTTATACAAGGCAAAGGAGGATGTTACTCAGCATATTGGCGCGGGGTGGATGAAATAGAGGCTTCCATCCGAGGTTTTGTGTGATAAAATGTGTCATCAAGACTTAAAGGCAAGTTCTACAGAGTGGTGGTTAAGCCGACAATGTTGTATGGGGTTGAGTGTTGGCCCGTCAAAACGTCCCATATCTAGAAGATAAAAGTAGCTGAAATGAGGATGTTGAGATGGATGTGTGGACATAACAAGAAAGACAAGATTAAGAACGAAGTTATTAGGGACATGGTAGGAGTGACCCCTGTGGAGGACAAGTTGCGAGAATCGAGACTAAGATGGTTGGGGCATGTGAAGAGGCGAGACAAAGCTGCCCCGGTTAGGAAGTGTGAGAGGTTGACCATGGCGGGTCTGAGGAAGGGTAGGGGTAAGCCTAAGAAGTACTGGGGTGAGGTGATTAGGCAGGACATGTCACTGCTTCAGCTTACCGAGGACATGATCCTTGATAAGAAGGCGTGGAGGACGAGTATTAGGGTTGAAGGTTGATAGATAGTCGCGAGTCTATCCTAGGCGTGCCAGTAAAACTAGTCATATTGTTGTATTTGCTTATTCCTGGTTTGATATTGTTAAATAGTTATGTGTAAATAATCCTAGTTCTATATGTAGTAGGAATAAAATATGTCCTAGTCCCATATGTAGTAAGAGTAGAATATGTATTATATATATGGCTCATTGTATCATTGTTAATAAAAATATATTTATCTCCCATGCATTCTCACATGGTAACAAAGCTTCAGTGAGAAAATTATCATCGTGCATCATTCGAGCGACATCAGGAAAGAAACATCTCGTCGCTATACAATTTTCCGGCAACTTCGTCTTGTTCTCAGGGTTCATTACTGCTACAGTGGCACTGTGCAAATACCAATACCACCATCATATCTGAAACCCTTGTGCGACCAAACCCCAGAAATCGCAGTGCCATGGGAACAGAAAAGTCAGCCACCGTGCATCTTTCCGGTTGACGACTCAAGATTGATTTGTGTTATCTCTTCATCGGTAAGTGTTGTGTGAAAACCAACACTACCATCTTGTTTAAAAAAGTCGAGCGACAAAATCCTAGTCAATCGTTCCAGCAGAAAGTCCCTCACGCGCCTTCACCCACTGCCGGAATTGAGCACGTCCGACACACGCGCCTGCGTGTGGAGTACTTTCCAACCAAAATTTTCAAAAATTTGTTTAGGACAGTTACTTCGTGGGTGATTTCGAGTCCACTAGTATAATTTCCTACAGATTCTGAGAATTTTGGAATTTTCCGGCAACCTACAGTAGCTTTTCCGGCGCGTGTGAGCCATTCCAACCACTTTTTGACAAAACTTCATCAGGACAACTTACTCGTCCAGTGATTCCGAGCCTACCCATATAAATTACATAAAATTCTGACAACTTGTATTTTTTCCAGAGTAAACAGTTCACTTTTACAGTGATTTTCAAAAAAGTTTCTGCTTAGTCTCACTATTTTCAACTTTCTCCGGCGACTTTTCGACCAACTTCTGTTTATCAACAACTATCTGGTTTTGTTGCTCAAGGGGAGTCTAGTGGCCTTGTATGTCGCTTGCATCGATCACTTTATGGTCTAGAGCAGTCTCCCCGAGTCTGGTTTGGTAGGTTCATAATAGTTATCCAGGAGTTTGGCATGACTCGTAGTGAAGCCGAAGATCACCTTGCAGATATTTTCACCAAGTCCCTCAGTGGTCATCGTATTAGTTACATATATAACAAGCTCGGTACATAAGATTTGTATGCACCGGCTTGAGGGGGAGTGTTAGATAGTTATATATAAATAATCCTAATTCTATATGTAGTAGGAGTAGAATATGTCCTAGTCCCATATGTAGTAGGAGCAGAATATGTATTATATATAGGGCTCATTTTATCATTGTAAATAAAAATATATTTTTCTCTCGTGCATTCTCACAGTTATTAGTACATGTTGTGCTATTCGTTTCCATTACTATATTACCTCCTTATTGCTATTGTTTGTTGCTTTAGTTCATTGTTCCTTGAGCCGAGAGTCTACCAAAAACAGCCTCTTTATCTTCATAAGGTACGGATAAGGTATGCGTACACTCTACTCTCCTCAGACTCCACTTGTGGGATTATACTATGTTTTTTATTGTTGTTGTTAGGGGTCTAGTGGTCGAAGTTTTCAGCAACCATTCGAATCTCGGTATAGGTGACTCTCCCCTCGGCACCATGTTCGCTTCCTTGTAATCGTTGCTCTCATTAATAGCGTTTCATATGAAAATTATTTTGAAGTTGATCTAAACGCCCGAGAAAAAAAAAGTGACTTCCTAACTCCTATTATTGTGGTTATCATCTATCCATTCACATATACATGAAGAGTTGAGAGAATAATATCTGTAATTTATAAGAATCACAAAATATTTGGTCTAAATCGGCTTATTTTGAGAACTAATTCTTATCAAAATTACTTTTTGAAAAAAGTACTTTTGGAAATTAGCAATTTGTGTTTGGCTAAATCTATTAAGTGCTTTTATTAGTAGTTTGTGTTTAGCGAATGTTTTGAAAAGCACTTTAAGTGTCAAACTATGAACAATAATATGCAACTAACTGCTTGTTTGGATGGTTGTTACCTATTGCATTGTATCATATTGTTACTTTAAATACAATGGTTGTTTTGATTTAGTGTATTGCATCGTTAAATCTGTCGTTATAGAGCGACAAAAAGTGTTACTTTAAGAAATGACAGATTTAGTGTGGTGGCATCGTTACCTTGATTTTTACTCTCATCTTGCCCTTCGTTATTATTAAATAATCATATTTTATCCTTTACCCGACTCTTTTATATAATAATTCTACTCTGTATCCTATTTTTTAAGTAATATTGCAAATTTATTCTTCATATTGTTGGTGTCCGACATCACGAAAGGCAAAAAATACAATCTATTCAAATGTTGTATTCATCAAACAATACGGTACAGTACAATACAATACAATATGATACATTATGAAACGACATGTAACAACAATCCAAACAAGCTGTAAGTTGTCACCTACTTATCAATTAGCAAGGTGACTCATAAAAACTTGTTAAACACTTATCTCCATTAATAAATTAATGTTATATTTAATAAGAAATTAGCACCATTTAAAAGATAAAAATTATTTAAATAGATAAATGAGCATGCATGTTATGGTTTATAATATTTAATTGAATTTAACTTTTAAATTTTACTAGATGGGATGTGCTTCCAAAACAAGAATAGAGGCAAATCTACATAAAAAAGAACATAAATTTTCAAAATATATTATTGGCTCTCTTATAATAATGATTTCAAAAAGATAGCCAAAATATGCATTTAATACTATAATTTGATAAATAAAACAAAAAGCTCTATTTCTTAAAGAATCAAATCCTACTTCCAACAGCGGACATAATCTTATATTTTTAAATATTCTCACTTTAACCATTTCTCTCATTTACTGTTTGTATAACATAGATAAAATAACAATGTGAAAATTAATGGTTCTAAAAACTAAAATAGTTACTACTAATTAGTTTGGTAAATATGAATTTTTGATATAGGTATTATTGTCCTTAAAAAAAAATCAAAAGCACTTATTTTTTGGAGAAGCTAATAATTTCAGCTTCTGCTTAAAAGCAAAAAATAGCTTCTGCTACTACTGAGAAGCACTTAATTTCCACCAAAAGATAGGCCAAATGCGTTTATTCTCTAATATAATTATTTTTTAGGACCCCCAAAAAGGAAAAGTGTGCAGTTGGAACTTTAGTCACAGGTTAGGGGGGTACTTATGCATTTTCCCTTTCAAAAGCTTGGCCAAATAGTCTAAAGTAAAGAATTTGTTTGTTCATTACAAGCTGAAATCTAAATATTCTACTTCGCTAATATTTTGAAAAAGTGATAATGATACCACAATTTTTCACTAGACTATATATTAGAAACTAAATCATTTGCCAAATTATTACAGATCAAATCATCAGCTAGACATTGATTTCAAATTAGTTGACCATTATCATACAATATATCTAATTTTTGTCTGTTCTCTAGGGAAATTCCAGTGTCAACCTTTATACCTTACAAGTGGAAGAATTTATCTCATACGCTTCAATATCCTTGAGCAACAAATATTTTATTAGATCATGATCCAAGCAACTATCTTACGTTCAAATTCGTCAACTAATTCTGTGCAATTAAACAGAGATGATATTTTTATAGCTGAGAAATCTTGAGGACCAATAGTAGTTCAGAACTCGATGAATAATAAGCTAGCCCATGCCCTTCTACCCTTCTTCATTTGGATTCTACAGCAGAGTTAGAATTTGTGACATGCATCTAACTCACACATCGCCTGTTTTGCTCTAGCAACTAGACTACAACTCTAGGAGCCACATATACAAATGATTACAACAAGAGAAAGCAAAATTGTGAGGGGGGGTGGGGTTGAGACGGAAGAAGAAAGAAAGAAACGGTTAAAAGAGAGAAGAGTTGTTTTTTCCTTATTTATCTTAGACTTTTTTCAATTTCTTTTATTTTTATTTTTATTCATGAATGTTTACGTAGAGATATAATTCAAATAAGTCGAGTGACATAAAAAGATTAAACGTATGCATCTAATGATATAAGTTAAAATCAAATAAGATATTAGAAGAAAAGAAACGGACATTTAATTAAAGAAAATGGCAAAATTCATCCATTTTTAGATTAAATATAGTTATGCTAAAAAGAATAAATATTTGAAATTATAAAGAAGCACTCTCCCTAGTCCGACACTCTTTCCATTTTGGATATTTCAAAATATTTGACATCATTTTATTTGATCCAACTTCACAACTTCCTTGTTTATACTCCATTAATTATTCTAATTTAAACTTGATGCCATGCTTTCTCTATCAAAATATCTTTTCAACAATAACTTCATCGTATCCTTCCATTACCAAGGTAAAAATATCCTCATATATATTGAAACGCAGAGAATATCTGTTAAAACCGAAATCTTGGCATATGTAATCAATCTTTTTCTTTTTTGGAGGTCACACCCTATAGAGTGGTGGTTAAACCGACGATGTTGTATGGGGCAGAGTATTGACCAGTCAAGAACTCTCATCCCATGTCCAGAAGATAAAAGTAGCAAAAATAAGGATGTTGAGATGAATATATGAGCATACCGAGATTGGTAAGATAAAGAACGAAGATATTCGGGACAGGGCAGGAGTGGCCCCCGTGGAGGACAAGATGCAGGAAACGAGGCTTAAATAGTCTGGTCATGTGAAGATGGAGAGGCACAGATGCTCCACTAAGGAAGTGTGAGGTTTGCCTTGGTGGGTCTGAGGAGAGGTAGAAGTAGGCCAAAGAAGTATTTGGAAGGTAATTAGGCAGGATATGGTCTGTTTCAGCTTACCGAGGACATGACCACTAATAGGAATGTGAGGAGGTCGAGAATTAGGATAGAGGATTAGTAGGTAGTCGAGCATTTTCCGTTATCCATATTGGTAGTATTAGTAGTAATCTTGTAGTTTCTTACTCGTAGATTTCTATAACTAATTATTGTTTCTTTTGTTTCAGTTTCTTATTATCTTATTGTTATACTGCTACTATTCTTGTTACCATCTATCCATGAGCCAAGAGTCTATCGAAAATAGAATCTCTAACTTATCAAGGTAGGAGTAAGGTCTACATATACACTATCGCTCCCCAGACCCCACTTGTGGGATTACACTGGTATGTTGTTGTTGTTGCAGGTGACACCAATGCGAAATACTCTGTATCTCAATTTTACTCTGTCCTAGAAAGATTGGCAACCTTTTACTATTCAAAACTAAACTTTTACTTTCGCATTTTGCCATTATCTGACTCGTCGTAAACCTAACTAGACACAAAAACAAGTACTTTGTTTACGTGCTAAAGTTCTTCCGTTTATGAATGTCATGTCTAGTCAAACACCGCAAAAAAAAAAAATTGGAAGAAAGCAAGTAATTCTAGTTGACTTCTTCAATATATATTATTCTCTCTCTAATTATGAGTAGTCCTCAACTTCTCATTATAGTTAATTAATTTATCACATGATGGGCATCAAGAAGAATAGGCGTATGTCAAGCCAAGTAAGGTGGATATTGACATAGACTATGTAGGGTGGATATTGACATAAACTATGCAGGCCGATATTCAGTAAAGACTAGATCAATGGCCTAATTTCTAGTCCAGAGTCCAAACCAAGTAGTACCTAGATTTAGAGTAGGACTATAGAGCAAGACTTGTTAGACATTTGACAAGAGAAGTGAGAAAGGTTTGCACGCTAGATTCAAGCCATGCTAGTTGTCCACTCTACTTTCAAGATTGGTTGAGTCTTGAGTGTACTTTAGTAAGAGTATGAAAGATTTATTGGTCGTATTAGCTGACCCAACCTGAAATCTACCAACCTTTTTCAAGTGGGCAATGCCACATCAGTCTGATATTAAATATGACAACTTGTACCATGCCTAGCTTTCTGCGGTGGGGCAGTCTTGTTAGGTGACATATTAGGTAAGAAATGGACCTCAACAATCACCATATCCATTCAAAACTCCAAAGTTAAGCGGTGCTTTGACAAGAATACTAGGACGGACTATCCCTTGCGAAATCCTCATATTGCATCTCTTAAAAAAAGGAAATGGACCTTAGAGATTTTCACCAAATCCTTTACTTGGAAATTCAAATTACTATAATACTAAACATTAGACTAATTTTTCAACCGGTCCGGTTTCAAAAGAATGGTAGGACTTAAAGCACGAGGATCAAACCATTTAATTTGCGATCTCAATCCGTAAATCATTTCATTTATACTTTTGAATTATATATATATATATTTGAAAATTACATAAAGGTACACCAAATAATAACTTATATTATTTAAGATATTTTTGAAAAACAAATTGTGAAAGAAATGCTATTTAACTCTCCAAATAGTAAGAGTGGAGTATAACTAGTGGAATATTAGTTAAAGTACAATAAATTGACCAAGCAAATGATTAGACATGAACAACTATAATTAAATAGCTACAAATTTGTATGATATTTTTTGTTGAGAACCTAAAGGTCTTTTTCCTTTTGACCTTGGATTATATATACATGCAAGCACGAAATATGCTATAACAATTTCATAAATGAAGTTATACATTATATATATATATATATATATAACAACAAAAATAATACATGGGCTGGATGAAGGGGCCTACAAGACTTAACTTCTCCACGACTATATTTCACTAAAAGGCTAGATGAGCTACGTGTTCGTAAGCCCATGGACGGTCCAAATATAAATGCTATTTTTCTTTTCACATCCTTTTTTCCCTTTTTGTCTTCCTGCGGTCGATAAATCTTCTAACCTTTCCCCAGTAAATGATGTTATCTCCCTTTTAGATTTCATTAACTCTCTTACCTTGGTTTAGTAGCCAGGTTTGTTTTGATATTGGTTAGCTCATAGTCTGGTACAGGTTAGGAGCTAACGTTTTATCCTCTTTTGTGTCTCTTGCATCTTCTTGACGCCTTTTATATAACACCTTGGATCATCAAAAAAAAAGATCCTCTAAAGTAAAGAACAAAAAACATTTGAAAGAAAGGGTCAAATCACTCTTCTATTTTTTAAAACTCTTGAATTCACTTAATAAATTTAGCAATTATCCTTCACGAGTTTGTGAAATCTCACACAAACAATCAAGATAAATGAATATATGTCCACGATATATTAGAAAATCATTGTTATTAAGAAATGCACATAAATTAACTATTTGTTATAAACATAACAACACAATTTTAAAATTTTCCTATGGGTGGAATTTACTAAGAATTACTTTTGTTAATCTTTTGTAATTTGATTATTGGCTCAGGTCTCTCAGTTACTAGAAAGGAAAAGAAAGAGTTCAGAAATTAACTTCCCTATACTTTTATTGAGGATTAGAGAAGTGTGTGGTCAAGATGGTACCCCAAGTATCTTGTAGAGGTGATTGTAGAATGGCTACCAAACTATTTAATGTTATACTAAGAAGTGGTAGGATAGTCGAAGAGGGCAGGAAGAGTACATCGATTCCATTATATATATGAAGAATGGAGATACCCAAAGTTGTGCAAACTATCATGGCATTAAACTTATGCGCCATGAGACTCTGGCAAAGAATGACATAGCATAGCCATAGGGATATTGCAAGAGTAGCAGAAAACCAATTTGGATTTATGTCAGATCTACAATGAAGGCCATAATCATACTAAGAAAATGATGGAAATTTATCACAAGAGGAAGAAAAATCTACCAACGACGTTCATTGACCAAGAGAAAACATATGATAAGAGGACCAAGAAAGGTCCTTTGTTGGATGCTCGAGAAGAAAAGAATTCATATTAAAAATTTAAATGTCATAAAGAATATGTATCACTAGTGTGAGAACAGTAAAAGAGAATAAAGGATTTTTCCCATAACCGTGGCTTTACACCGACGATCAACATTGAACCTTACTGGTTTATCCTACTTCTAAATTACTTGAATTCTTTTGGGAGAAAAATTAAGTTGTATAAAATTTAAAACACCATCATTTGTAGAATCACATCAAACATTTTGTCACGTAAAAGATGAAGAATGTGCTATATAATCAGGACAGAAGTAGAATAATCGAAATAAAGGATCACTCAAATAGAACTTTGCAGTCCAACTCCCACCATTTTAACTGGTCTTTGTTAGATTATCCTCATCTCTTCTCTTACTTGAAGAGTGAACTTTTGAATTTTTTTAGCACTAGTTGTAATGATTAGAATAGGTCAAAGGCTCTCCACTCTCCGGTCTACTTATCCTTCCAAAGTTAGAGATTCTACTGCTACTAGTGTGCGCAGAAGAAGAGGAGCAACCAAATTGCTAAACTTATAAATGCTATTACAATTGATAATATGTATGGCTATACAGATTGTCAACTAAGACGAAACACACTCTTTGTCAATTTGGAAAGAGGGCCAGATACTTTTTCTTTTTTTAGAATGGTTCGGTACAAGAGGGCAAGAATCTTCATAGTTCCAATATGACTGGCAGGCAAGCGTAGTGTATTCTAGCACCAAATTCTCTAACAAATCTCACTCCTGGCCTTCGGACTACTACCAATCAAACTAAATGATTTCTCCCTTCAACCTATACTACTTTCTAAATGAAATTCAACCAAATGGCAGGTCTTGTTATCCATACATCTCCAACTGCCCAACCACAGTTACAAACCGTAATATAACTAAGTTCCCTCACAAAGAAATTACCCATCAGCAGAGCAATCAGAATAGTTCCGTGCAAAAAGGATTAACTGATAAATTCTCACCAGACCACTTCTACCCCATAGATCATCCTGAAATCCATCAGTCATCAAATTGATGCAGGCACTATATCATTCAAAATGCATGGTTTTGCCCTAAATGTGGTATGGTTGCTTATGATTCATTTTTACTTATGAAGCCTGCTTTAGACATTAAGTTATATCAGAACTACAGTCTAAGGAAAGTTCATTACCTTCTAACTCCTCCGAATTACATATTCTTGAAGGGAGATGCAATTATGCAAGGAACTATGAGCTGAAGAAAGTTTATTTCCTTCAACCAGTCTTTTCCCCTATTAGGAGGCCTTTACTCCTGTATGATGACACTTGCAAGAAACACTTTGAGATTAAAAGGGCATGGCGCCTTAATTGCAACAACAATATCTCAAATTGCTAAACAAAATTAGGCAGCATGGACACCGACTAAGGAAGACATAAATGAAATAGAAAAGTATAGATTAATTGGGTAATTCTGTACAGAGACATTCATGGTAAGAATGGGAAGTGGAGGAATATATAAAGCCGCAAGCTCCAGAACAACTCTAGCCTTAGCAGAAAAGGCAGAAAAAAATTGCAAGTACAGGAGCAATATATGGACATCTGAACCAGCTAGTAGTAGGTAACAGGGAGCAAGCGACCAAAGACACGTCACTTCGAAGGGAAGACTTCTGCACAAGAGGGAAACTGCTATTAGTATATGGAAAACACGAAGATGATCATATGAGTGAAAAGTTGATGCACAAGATGAAGAATGAGGTTACTTTCAGCAACTGTGCTAGAGGAACCAGAATACGACTCTGGAAAGGAAAGTGAAAAATAGAGAGAATGAAAACAAGAAGACACCAAAAACCAAGGATAAACAAAAGGTGGACAAGAGAAAAATATCACTGATGTCCGGTTCATGGTTCCATGAGCAGAAGCTCAATGGAATATTGGTCCTCATCAAGCTCAGATCTCACAAAATGCTAAATCGCCACTTTTGCAGTGATTTTATAATTTTACATTATTGTTATCATCACTTAAGGTTTTCAGTAACACTCTCTGATGGCATAGTTGGCTGCCACTGTTAGTTCAATAATCTTAATTCACGATATAATGCATTCCTAACTTGTCACTTGTACCTCTACTAACAAATTATTTCCTTTCCGCAAATACACCACCTAACTACCTACCAACCTACCTACCTACCTACCTACCTACCTACCTATATATATATATATATATATATATATATATATATATATATTAGGTCCAAACTTTTTTGTTGCATTAGTCTGTATGCTTCCCACACTGTAGGTTGTATACAGTCTAATATCTGTACCAAACATATTCATCACCCAAAATTGTTCACATTCTAACTAAAGGGTCTTAGTAAACAAAGCAGTTAAACTTCACTACACTGACTGGATCAGAGAACGCAAACCCTCGACAGGGACTCAATAGCAGAGAACGGCTCCAAGTGAACACCCTAATGAGAAAATTGTAATAGATGTAGAAGCCAGAACAAAGTGTCAGATATGTAACAAGTCAAATATAGAATTATGATTCTATACATCATTATATGTACATGCATCAGACACACTATTCCTCTTTTAACTTCTCTTTTCCTCCTAAATCACCCAAAACCTTCCAATGAACATTCAAGTTTCAAAACTGCATAGCACTAACAGTAGCAACTCATCAAACTTTTGATATGCCTCCACCTATGCTTTTGTTCCCTCTCAGAAGAAGCTTGCATCAAAACAAACTATGACAAAGTTAACAGTTAATAAAGAAATAAGTTGCCAAAGTATCTTAGAATAGGACCAACTGACATACACAGACTAGTTCACTCAATTTTGAAGTAGCAGTCCTTGAAGCCAAAAGCATCATCATCTCAGCTCAAGTTCCCAAAGGTGCCTTTAGTGGGTAGCAATTACAGTTTGTTACACCGCTCAAGCATTACTAGTGAGCAGTGACTGCCTTTCTCAATAGATGAATCAAAAAGTTTTTGTAGAAAAAGACTTTGTCATTCCTTATTGGACTTTTGGTACAAAATGAGCCAAATATTCATGGAACGCTACCTCATAGCTTGATATTAAAAAATCTAAATAGAGGTTTGATGAAAGTCTCAGGAGATAGCAACCATGGACTTTGGAATATTGAGAGTGGAGAAAAGAGGAAAAACTTATAACTTTTATGGAGCTAAATAAGTCAAGAAATACATTGAATAGTACCTCACTTGAAGTTATAATCCAAATAGAGGTCTGACCTTATCGAACAAGAATCAGCCCATGGATTTTAGAATACTGAGAGTGAAGAAAAGAGGAAGATATCCAGAATAAGAAATTGCAATCATCTCTTGTTGTAGTAAGTTGTCCAGTGGACAGTGCGACACCACCGTCATCAGAAAAAAAGTTGCAATCATCTCTCAAGGAATAGTTACACTATGATGGATTTCCTCAAATTTCCTAAATGTGGCCAAAGAACATAGTATTAGTTTGATTCCCAATAAAGAGCAAAGACAACCATTTGTCTGCCCACCAAAGATTCTAACTAGCCATTCTCAGGAATCAAAGATGTATCTTCCATGGTCTGATCCTTTAAGGAACATCTGTATTCCTCATGGGTGCATGGAGGAAGAACCCAAATTAAAAATTAGTTAGTTTTATGTCTAAATGGGATTCTTTACCAGCATTCTACCCAAGGATTGGGGAGTATCCATGTCTCGTATGTCAACTGAAGGATCTGAATTTTCTGAAAATATATTAACTTCTTTTTGTACTTTCTTTCTTTCTTTTTGAGATAAATAAGCTAGATAAATCTGGGTTTGGTTCCCAATTGTGCTACTCCATGCTGATAAATATGGGTGGTCTATGAAAGAGAGCTGTGTCAGTTCTCCTTCAGTAAGCTACTCAAAAACGACCAACGAACGTGTGTGTTGCCAACTTGCAATTGCAATTACTTGTGTCATTTCAATCTTGAACATGCATATTACAAGCTTAATTGATTTATGCCCTAAGGGGTGTTCCTTATCAAATCTCTGACAAGAGAAAAGTCCGAGTGAGCTAAACCTTAATCACAACTAATTGGTACCGCCTGCAAGGATTTTCTTACGTTCTACTGTTGTTTGCACCAACTCTGGACTTGAAGAAATTATAGGTCTTCCGAGACAACTTCCTTCAATATAAGACATGACCAAACCACCCCAGTTGACTTTCCTCATTTTATCCAAGCACAATTTGATCATTTCTAATCTTGTATGACTACACTTCCATCTTAACATTCTGCATTTCTGCGACTCTTATTTTTTGTGGATATACTGGACTTTAGAGGCCTGTTACTCCCATAACTTAGCCAATCCTACATGATTCTATGTGTAACATCTTCATCCATCATACAGTTCTATGGGAACATCGAACCTGAAGTGTTTGCTTTTATGCACCACGATCCCATCCTATCACATCTCAGTTTCACTATTCTAGTGCTAGCTAAACTTGTAGTGCATACATTCAGTCTTACTTATTAATACTCTTGTTCTCTAGGGTGCTTCTCCATAGTTCAAGCTTCAGATTAACACTTTTGCTAGCTTCGTCAAATTAACACAACATTGTCTGCAAATAGCATAGACCATGGGAAATAACTAGGGCAAAGAAGTACGGGGTCAATGCCAAACTCTTGTGAGTCTTGTCTAAACCCATAATATGAGCAACTTCTTTGTATTTCCAACTACTATTCTCATGCTAGTGACAACTCCCTTATATAGAACTTTACGGCATTTATATATGTAATATGAATTCTTTTCTATAGACAACTGCAAACAGGAAAAGAGTGTATAGTGAGTTGTCATAGAGGAGCAGAATAGGATGAGGTGAACAGATTATTCTCAAAATCCTTCTCAAAAAGCTGCAATGGAGAAGCTTGAGTTTTTATGTTACTTTATATATCATTACTAGCATGACATAAGTGTACAGCAATAGAAATAACATGCCAAATAAATTACCATCATCATACAGATTAAAATAATCTGTATCCTGGATAATAAATAAAAAGCAAATGATAAATGGTTTCACATACCTCTTTATTCTCCTTCCCAGTCTATTAACTCATTGCGTGGTGCATACAGCTTCGCCATTCGTTCCTCAGCTTCGGTATCATTTACTACACCTCGGCATCTTGGGAAGCCACAATAACACGCAAGTTGTTCATCAATAGAAAAGAATCTGCAATGTGAATAAATACAATTTAACACACCAGAGATGGGAGTGACAAAATAATAGAGCGAGATGATGGAGAAAAACCTGTAATCATAAGTCAGTTCTTCCCATTGTTTAATATCTCGTTTGGCAAATATGATTATATGTTGATCGTTATTGACACTTATAACTCTTGAGTAGCAGTTTGGCTGCACAAAAAAGTGAAAGTTGTGAACTGCAGCTCAATTACAGAATGTCTTCGTAAGTACGAGCAATCAAAAACTCCACTACATTCTCCGTTGCAGCAGTCTTTCCAAATAAACCCACTGACTAGCCAATGAAACATATATTTGGATCATGACGGGGAATCTGGATGTGTTTACCGATGATACATTATGCTTAGACCTGGCTCCATAACAACATAAAGTAACAACTGACAAGTCAGGTAAAGGCTTATTCACCAATTCACTTGGCATTCTCATGCCATCCCAAAGGTCCTAATAAGAAGTGCTCTACAAAACACAAGAGGGTAGCTTAGACTTAACAGATAAAAGTTCCTCTCAAAGTTCTTTGCTGGTATAATCAAAAGTAACCTTTCAAGAGAAAATATTCTGTCCCTCACAGGGATCCAAGGTCACAACAAATCCTGAAACCGTTAAAAGATGGATCTATATTTAGATGTTAAACATGGAGACCCAACAGAAGGAGTTTCTTTGAGGGTGGTAAGCTCCAATTAGACTGTTAAACTTTGCTTATACATAAGCATCTGCTCATATGTAACCTAACAGAAGAATACATCCAAGAACAGAATATGTTGTAAAAATAAAGATGTTTCACCAGCACACCAATTATAATTTGTCTACTCAATTGACAAGGACCAGTTCCACAACTATGTTTTCAGATCCATGTTTATGGCGATAAACACATGATGATGTCTTTGTTCATGTAATGCGGGTGTTCTCCATCTAGTGAGGAAAGAAACACTTACCCCCAAGAGAATAAAACCATTAAAGGAACAGGGAAATAGGTAAAGAAGGATTTTGCATACTTCACATGAATGATTGATCAAATGTGCAATGCTTCCAGCCCTTGTTGCATCTATAACACGCTCATCATCAATTCGAAACATGTATGTTCCAGCACCCTGAGAGTAGAACCATGTTATTATATGGTGAAACAATATAATTACCACCAATGGAAGCAGCTATCATCCTTCATCAAGCCAGTGCACAAAGACAGAACAACCAAAATCAAAAAGGGATATGCTTATGAAGTACATAGGTATCTATTTGTCAAAAAAAGAAGCTCATAGGTTTCTAATTCCTTTCAATAGATAGTCCAACTACTATGTCTTAAAGCATTGAGCTTGACCAGAACAAGCAACATGATCACCAAGAATTCATTTCTTGTGACCAAATGTCTTATGCAGAGCAATGCAACTTAAGGATTTCACTTGCAAGTACATTTTTCAAGCCTTACTTGGAAATAAGTTTACTTATGGATTGCACCCCCCCCCCCCTTTTCCTGCTGCAGGTATTCGTGGAATGTAACCCTTACTTCTGAAACGAGCATGAACCCACATGGTCTGCGGAGCACTTCAAAAAGAATATCAGGTCAACTGACATAAAAAATACACATGTTTTGGTTAAAAATATGCTTAGCATACATTTAAATTTAATAACTATCAATATGCTTCTATTGAATGCAAATGTTCCTTGCTTCCAAGTAAAAGGGGGAAATAAAAACTAGCCATGTAAACATAAAGAAAGATATTAAGAAACGTGTAGCCTATCTGTAGCTAAAGATATGGAGAAGAAGCATTTTCAGAGTTTTGCAGCCATCAATTAGACTTCCGCCAAGCACTCCCTATAATGGCCCGCTAGTAGCAAGGGTACTAGGAATCTGTGTATTTGGAGCCATGAAGGTGTAGCAGAGCACATATTGTGTTTTCTGGCTTACACTTTTTGGAAGTTGTAAAGATTACCTTTTTCTCCAACCAATATTCAAAACTATATCTTCAACGACACAATGAAAAAAAGTAACTACAACCATGAAAATCAAAAAGATGACCATTTGGAAACCACAAGTATGACCAAGCAACAAGTAAACATCGCAAACAATGACATAGTTCTTACCACCAGTGAGTTGTAAATTAGGTGCTCCCTTCGGTCAGCAATAGGAGGTCTAACAAGTTCTCCAGTGTACTCAATTACCTATTAAGCAAAGGAATTGTCAGTCCTTGGTATTGAAACTCTCCAACAAACGAATACGCATGAATATTTATATAGCTACTTTCTCTCAAATCATATCACTGTAATAAAGAAAGGGACAAATTACCATGTCCCCCGCTTTATGAGGAAGCTTGGTAAAGATGCCAAATCCATGTATTCCGGATTTCCCTGGAGGCAATGACAATCTCAAGAATATATTATTGCTATTTGTAAGAGAGCGGGAAAGCGGTGATACAAGAGCACAAAAAGGAGCTCAAAGTAGCACCAGCTAACAAAATAATCTAGTTAGGGGATAGAAAGAATATTCAAAGGGATCCATTATTGGCTTTATTCGATCAGTTGCTCTATTCCCACCATGAACAATAACACGAGAAAACACTCAAACAATGGAGCACACAATAGAGGACAAAAATAAGATTGCAGGTGTATACACCATACAGCACACATCCAGATAAGACAATTTCAAATTTGCTTCAGATAGTGAAGGCATATAGAATATTAAGCTTACCAAATGCCAGTCTTTTTCTAAAGGTTTCTTTCATGTAGTTGTATTTCTCAACCATGGAAAGTATGCTCCTTGACACATCAAGCAGCGAATGCTTTAGCTTTTGAAGGTCAATGGTGTATTTGGAACCAGCAAATGAGGAAGATGGTGTATCACTCAATTGCTCATGTTGGCTGTGGCCACCAACCAAATATGGCCTATTTTCAACATACAAGCGCTTCAAGGATGCAGCTGTAAGGACTTCAGGTTCTTTTCTTCCTCTTCTTCCAAAATAATTGTAAGGCTCTATTCATTATCAAACAGAAATCAGGAATCACAAAATGCAATGCTAAACAGTTGCACACAGACAATAGTAGCAAAAGATGCCATCAATATAAAGCATTAACCAAAATCATTTCAGAAAACAACAGAAAATGGAATAACAGATATGAGACACATAAATAGTAATGGAGAATAAGAATAGCATACCACTGCGAGCACATCCAGAAGGATTTGATGGAGGAGTATAATCTGAATGTTCACAAGCTTTTTGTGCAACCCACTCATCAACAGCAGGACGCTCATTAGATACAGCTCTATGCTTCTTGCAGAAAGAAAGCAACCGAATGCACTGATCCTCCTCATCTTCATCCATAGGGATTAAATGCAATCTGTCTTCATCCTCAAGCTATAAAAATGTTAACATCAAAAGAAGATAGGTTAGCATAACAAATATGAGAAAAGGAGAACACGGAGAATCCATAAATCACATAAAAGAACTTCCATCGCTATAATAAGAAGAAATCACCTCAACACAGAAGCCAGCAGCTCGTGCACAAAGAGGATGATAAGCCACCCTACACGTATGGTTTGAGCACTACATGACAAAGTAAGGAGGGAAACAAACTAAGTAGTGAGTTGGAGAAGCATATATAAAGTAGAACTCAATCAAGTGACATGGATGCTAGGGCCTCTCCCAAAAGATACAAATTTATAGTACACAGAGAAGAAAGAAAAGATTAGGGTAAAAGGGCAGTAGTTAGTCGAACGTTTCTCTTTGTTTTACTCAGTTCGCTAGCATTAGTGTAGATTGCTTTTACTACCTAGAGTTTAACTGCTTTCTTGGCTTTGGTCTTTTTTATCTTGTTGTTATTCCTACTTGTTGCAACCACTTTTTTTTTCTTTCTCTTCTTTCATCCGTTCTCCAGCCGATCGTTTATCAGAAACAGCCTCTCTGCCCTTGGAGGGCAAGAGTAAGGCTGCGTACATCTTACCCTCCCCAAACCCCACTTGTGGGAAATTAATGGGCTTGTTGTTGTTTTAGAGAAGAAGGAAAAGAAAACTAATAAAGAAATCAAAGAAAGGAAGAAGAGATTAGATAGGAAAGATAGTGCAAGAGCCCTGTAAAGGAGCTAACAAATTCACTATTGCACTTTATCTTTTTGTACTACTTGCATCTTCTCGATGCCATCAGTGATATCATTTACTTCATGAAAAAGAAAGATAGCATGAGAGAGAGAGAGAGAGAGAGAGAGACAGCAGAACTTGTAAACAAAATGCAGAAAGAAGAAAAGAGATTCCACTTCAATAAAGATAAGAGGATCAGCCGATGGCTATAAAATTAAGCTAAACATTATATCTTAAACTTCACAATTAACAGAAGTCCTTTTCTTTTTTTTTTGAAATGATTAATTAACAGAACTCCGAAGGATTAGTTGTGCAGAGCATCTGCAGAGGCAGACTAGAGTGTGTCACATCTTATCCAACCACAATCCGTTTCCAATCAGTTCGTAGACTACCAATTTGTATCGTTATTCTTTAATATTTGAGCCCATTTATTTGAGGATGAAGAAATAGAACACAGAATAAAAAATTAAATCTATACTTGCAATCTCAATGGGGTTAGGATATAAATCACAAGGTTACCTGAATGCAAGCTCCATAAGGAACACCACAGATACTACACAAGAGCTTCCAGCGGTCCTTTAAAACATAATAAACAGAAGAGATTATCACAAGAAACTGCGGCAAACCCTATCTATGTGGACGTCTTCCACAACAAAAGACTTCTCTTCCTTTCGATAATTACGCAATGAAAATTAATTGCATAAATCAGCAAAGATATGAAATAATGACAGGTATAAGTAATTCTGATAGATATTCTAAAAGTCCAATTAGGAAAATTAGTTGTCCCATCTACATATATATTGCAATGGGTTAAAAGTGAAAAATGGCTTACAATCTCAGTAAAATTTTAAAAAAATAGTAATAGATCTTAATGGCTAAAAATATGAAAGTGTGGTATAGTGGAATTATCATTCAACAAAAACAACAACAACAATAAATAATAATAACAATAATATAATAATAATAATAATAATAATAGAAGAAGAAGAAGAAGAAGAAGAAGAAGAAGAGGAGAATAGGGACAATCCTGGGTTTAAACATAATTATGAGAGCCTAACATACTTATTCTACGGGGCCTGGGTATTTTAAGTAGTATAGCCACATGAAATATGAAAAAGTCATGGTTAGGTACCTTTAAAAGTGCAAACAACAACAGAGGACAAGACTGGAGGGTTTTTAGACAATGATAAAAAGATAAATAGAACTGCTATAGTACCTTGCTGATCCTGCTCAAACCATCAATTGGCTCCATTCTCTTTATATCAGATAAACAAGTTTCTGAATCATGATAGAGATAATCAGTGAATATCGACAACGATAACCAGTCAGTAATGTGACAAAAAGAAAAATAGTAACCTGGTATCCAAATGGCACAAGCAAGATGAGCCCAACGTCCATCAGTAGTAGGCTTCATAGCACCGCCTGTATAACATTTAAAATAAGACACAGAAGCAAGAAAAGAGCTGGGCAACTGAAGAGAAAACATGCAAGCAAAAGTAAGTACCGATAACAGGGCACAGGCAACAAGGGGGAGGGACTACTGGAGCTCCTGGACGACACAAATTGCATAACCAAAGTACTCCATCCATAGGCTCCCTCTCCCCATAGCATCTAGCGTGGACCTGAACAAATCATGACCAGCAAAAAACTTTAACCCGGAAGAATGGAATCAAATAGTCAAGCCGAAATAAGAACAAAGTATCACTCAAATATCAAAAGTAAAAGAGAACATCAACCAACACAGAACATTTGTAATAAACGTTCGGGCACCCATAGGGAGGAACAACAGAGTCAAATCAATAAGTAATGTCTGGCATGTTCTTGCGTAATTCTAAGTTGATACAATATGGAAGCATCATAAGTAGTCTTTCTTTACATGATAAGTAAATAGTCACTTTGATCAATAACAAATAAAAAGGAAATTATATGCAGGTTTAACAGAAAACGAGCAGCTATCACATCCGCACAATTGATGTGTGGATAAGAGAAATAGCAAGCTGGAAACATTCAATTCTAAAATAAAAAGGGAAAATTCATTACATACTGTCTCAAAAAGAAGGAGAGACAGAGATTAAGTATACTCACCATCATTCGGCATTTATCACACTGCAAAAACAAATTATTCTCATACTCCTGTAAAAGAAGAAACTATATCAGCATGATCCTAAGAAACTATATTGTTACTACTCAATTAGGGAAAGACAAAATGATATGGATCATCAAGATGCAACTTCACTAGTTATCATAAAACAACAACAACACCCAAATAAGAAAAACAGACATCTCAAAAATAACTCATTAGCTAAAAGTAGAAAAAGCATAAGAAATGGAAGCAGCTTCTAACCTCATCCATATGGCAAACGTTGCATTTGTCCAGATCTTTCCATTTAACACGGACAGGCCTATATCCAGCAGGCAGGTCTTCATTTTTCGAAGACGCCAATTTCAAGGATTTTGCAAGAAGCCTGGAGTTTGATAATTCCTGACAGTATAATATATGCCTTAGCTAAGCAGGAGAAAAAGAAATAAGCAACATATAGAATAATGCTTTCCATCAAATAAGTCATTCGCAGATTAAAACTTCTTAATGTGTGACTAAACAATACGCTCACCATATTATGAGTTGGAACACTAAGCTAAATTATAGTATGAACTTACTTTAAGATCTTGTGCCAAACTATTTTTGTTTGATTGAGTAAGTCCAATAGATTTAAATTTTATTTTTTGTTAAATTCATTTTTAAAATAAAAAATATAATAGATGAAAAATCAGTAGCAAGAAGATGCTGCTTTTACTAAAAATCAGCAAAAGAGAAGCCAAAAAAGAAAACACTGGCTATCCATACAAAAGATACAACAAACTATGACAGGGTTTCACTATCATCTACCCGTTCATGTTTACACCAAAAGGATATCAGATTCTGCTCCGTACATGAGATACACATTTAAGAAAAACTCTAAATATTCAAAAGGGACTTCTATTCCATTTATGCACCACCGACGGCATAAACAATCTGTTGCCTTCAATTACAACTAGATAATGGCAGAGTAGAACTATATGATATTTATAGTTAAATGGCACAGTATATTCACCAGTAAATGGTATCCACCATATTCAGCTTCACTTGAAGATAGCAGTGCATTTTTATGGTCCCTTTTATAAGGCAAAACAATTTTAATAAAGTAGAGGTTGTAATGGTCTTATATGTTTATATAATGTTCGTCTTATCTTATCAAACACTTCTGAAGTCTAATCGCTTAGTACAATTTGACTCTGAAGTGTTGAATAAGGAAAACAGCACATAATATAGTCACTTAAATCTTTTACAAGTAAAGTAAAAATGTAGTAAGACAACTTCAAAGTCATTGGAGCCAATGATAATAATATAAAGCTTGCTCAGATTTGCAATAATAAGACAGAACAAAAGTTGAAGGAACAGAACCACCATAAAGTGAAAATTGGGCGGAAGAGCAACTTATAATACCTTTATAAGTTTCAAAATTTCAGGATGAGAAAAGCCAAACATATGAGAACCCGATCCGAAAGTCCTTTCACTGTCACCACCAGATATTGACTCATCAAAATTGTCAACTTGCGTCTTTCTCATCCGTTTGTAAACTTTATTCCAGGAAGCAGATGGTGTAGATCCCTTAAACTGCAAAACAAGTACACCACGCGACTAGCATTATCACTTCTCTTAACATCTAAAGGCCAAACATTAATGCCTATTCGAAAGCAAAACAAATCCTAGATAAGAAAAACAAAAACCAGATCAAGTAGGTTTTCCATTATTGCCAGCTATTTCCATTAGAGAGAGAAAAAGGTAGCAAGCTGATGTGGTAGAGACCATAACACGTTTCTTTTATGAGCTAAACACTAGTATGTTAAAAGTTAAAATTAACCCCTACTAGGATAAAGAGCAGCATACATCTTAGCCAAGCTCTCAAGTGGACACACAACAGCGTAGATACTCGATGATTCATCAGAGATTCAACATCTCACAAGCCAGCAGTTCAAATAACTGAATAAGGATGACGGTGACAAAATAAAGATAACCACATTGGTTATCTCCATTGAAATCCCTGACGGCTTATATTAGCGTTGTGCAACAACACAAGAAATCCTTGGTTACTTTGTTTTATATATGACTGACGGAAAGGTAGGGACTTCTAATATTTAGCTGATAATAGTCTTCCAAAGCTCAAGCTTGAACCTTAAATGTAAAGTTTTAACACAGCTTGAGCTTAATTAAAAAAGCCAAGCAAAGCCAGACCTGTCAAGACCTCTAAGGTACTTTAAATGCCCAAGTCAAACCCGAAGAGGCATGCCACAGAATTTAATCAAAAAGCCTAAGATATTTTTCAATAAAAAGGTGTTTTATCCATAATTTAGCAACAAAGAATACATCAGTCTGACAGGTGATTCACATGTATATCATCAAAATCCAAAACCCTTCGAGGCATAAGCTCCTTGCGTATGAGATGTTTATCACCCATATCAATAAATATTACTCCCTCCGTCCCAATTTATGTGGCATCCTTTCCTTTTTAGTCTATCCAGAAGAGGATAGCATACTTCCTAATTTAGAAATAATTTAACTTTAAACCTCCCATTTTCCCCTTAATGAGATGATTTATAGCTGCAGAAGTCCATGGCTTGTTTTTAGACCACAATTTTCAAAAGTCTTTCTTTATTTCTTAAACTTTGTGACCAATCAAGCAGCACCACATAAATAGTGACAGAGGGAGTATTACTTCATCTGGAACAAATACGGTTTTAAGCATTCAACTGCAGTATCTAAACAGAACATAATGTAAGAATGTATGCTCTCTCCAGACATTCCTATGGGATCTCAAAGTGCTGAGATCATCAATTCACATTTTAATTCAATCCATTTCGTCTGGTCTCGTCCTCCACCTTGTAGTCCTTTACCTCAATCTTAGAGTATGATTGACCCCCTTTTTATCAGCAGAGCATGATTGACCTTTTTTACTCTTTGGGTATCGGTCTTGTTTTATAAGAGAGAGTGTAGTGTCCTTTTCATGTAATTGAAAAGCTTAATGAGCTTCAATAGATCAGCCAGTCCTTTATTACACCTACAGATAACTTCTATCCAATGCTTAAAGTTTTCACAAGCACTAGTACTTTGAACACAACATTTCTTAGCAAAAGGCGAAAAAAGAAAAGTTCCTCTCAGATTCAGGAATGGATACGAAGAATCTGAACAAGGGGCCCATTGTTTCAAAAGGGTGCTATAACAGTAATTGTGACAATAATATACTCTGTGCCTTCGTAAGTCAGACAGGAGACCATGGAACTTGACAGCAATTGAAAAACTGAATTGCAGAATCAAAGGAGAATAGAGCATATAAGTGAATGAATGAAGCAGTTAAATAAAAAAAATAAAAACTTGATTTGACATCATTGAATTGCAGAATACCTGATCTCCACTATCTGACGTAACTCTAAATAAAGGCCGTGTCCTGAAATCAGGATCTCTCAGTACCTCCATCTTATACGAGACACGTACACCTGGATCTGGCCCAATTGAGAAGTAGACGAAATGGATTAATTTTATACCACTTAATTCAAACGAAGGCACAGAACTGTTGCTGGAGAGGGAAATATGAACAAATACCTGTTACCGAAGGGAACTTCCTCACAGCAGTATAACCTTCTGGCCAGATAAATTTCTCATCTCGAAAGAGCTCTGAATCTTCTACTATTTTCCCTGTACAGGACATTTGCACAACGAAGACTGATATATATCGAATATTCATCAAGTGAAGAGAGAACATCTAGTCAAATTATGAGAATAGGGAATGTTACTCAACAAAATAGAGGGGGAAAATGAACACTGCAATTTGGCAGATAATATGTTACAGAGGTGGCTTTCATGGACAAAATGACTGATTAACTTATGTCCGTAGAATCTGATTAAACCAATCAATCAACTGTTGGGACAGCTATATGCTAAAGTAGAAAACCATATAGGAATACAGATTATCTAATTGGAGGTAAAAATCTCATGATGTAAGAAGGGTGAAGAGGGTGGGGAATGGTAAATGGTCTTCTGATACATCTGGAAGAATATCAACCTCAAACATATAAAACACACTCAATACAATGGAATATTATTGCATTCATTGCTCTCCAGTAAGCATCTAAGATTTGAAAAAATACCAAGGCTTACTACTTGCAAGTCCCCCAATTCAAATGGGCAACTTCTGATATCCTCAAGCTTTCTCCTCAACCCTTCATCCTCTGAATCAGAACTGCCTTCACCTTCTTCGCTTTCAGCATTGTTATCAGCAGCGATACGATTTTGTATCCGCAGCATCCTCTTTGAGAGCTTCTGTTCAGTAAGATACCTGATCAAGAAAGTCAGAAGTATGAAATCAGTACAAACCTAGAGACCGAGTTAAGGTAGGAAGATACCAAGCTACACAAACCCCAAAGGCACCAATACAACATATACAGGTAAAAGGAAACTTCTTTGCAGCCAGAAGATAGAAAAAGGCACAACAAGTTTTTAACTTAAAATTCACAACCAGACTTTTGATTTATAAGTTAGCATGCTTCACGAAGGACAATAGTACCTATGAACTCCATAAGACAAAGAAAATAATGAACAGTAGATTTTAGGCATGGATGGGTGTAACTTATCTACTTATCTGTTAACTAGAGTAGAAATTAAGGCCGGAAAATGAAGGCATTTTAAGGTTTGTTCTTCCAATACAATGCACATGGATCACAATGTTTTGGCTGGAAGTCCAACACTAATATTACTAAAGGATCAAAGCAGATCATATAACACATGCACCTGAATATTGGTAATTATGGGTTGCTATGTTAAGCTGACATAAAGGCTAAGATAAGGCCAAAGGCCTAAATTAACACCTAACAATTCTAGCAAGAAACATATCCAATTATTTGGCTTCACTTTATTAAATATTAACAGTGTCAAGTTACCAATGAGACAACCTTATGATCTAAGGCCATGCTGCATAGTTCATAATGGGGCTATAAAGTTCAATGCATGTGAAAAGGAACAATTAAAAATGCAAGAAAAATACAATATAATGTATGTATCAATCTTTGTAGATTCATTTCTACTAGTTTAAGACAATAGCTTTTACGATTGTAATGACAGACATAAAATGGAAAGAACAACAATATCTAACAAAGGCCCAGACGGACAGAAAACTACAAATATAGGACATGCAAAACATTTAATCCCGGTGAAGTAACAACGAAATGACACAAAAAAATGAACTCAGATCAACAAGGCTCACATTTTTGCTTCCTCCAAACCTTGAACAAATTTTGGCTTTTTGCACTTGAGGTGAAATGAAGAAAGAAGCCCTCTCAGGAAAGAGATAACTTGCTTTAATTTAACCCTGGAATTCAATAACAAAGTTTCATAAGCCCACAACGAAGTAACTGAGCATATTACTACCTAATAGTAAATACAACTCCAACTACATTCTAAATAAACTTCCAAATTGCACACCTAGCAAAATCATGGGTGCCAAAAAACTGCACAAGAACTGATTTTTCCCCCGAAACTTTGTTTAGACCTTTACGCCCACCAGCAAGAGATTCATCCAGAACAATAGCCGGCCACATGGCATGACCTGTATTGGCCAATAAAACCAATGAAAAATCAGATATCTGCCATTTGAGAGATTTTGACCTCACAATTGTTGCAGGAAGTAAACAACCATGAAAAATTTAGTTGCTAAAAATTTTTATTTTTGTTATTTCTTCTACTTTGGGAGCTTCTTCCTAGCTGCTTATTGACTGCGTGTAACCATATGAGTGGTCATGATAGTTGCAAATCACACCAGAAGTTATCAAAAGCTGAGAAAAATTCAGAAGTGGCAAATAAAGGCCATAACTTACCAGTCAGCTTGGCCCATATAATATCTCCAGGCTCAAGAGCTTCGCAGTCATCCAAAGTAGCAGCTAATACCACCATCTCATCAACATCAATTCCATCAGTTTCAGGACTCGTATCACTGGATCTCAACTTCAAACGACTCATCTCCTCAAGTGAAACAGAAAACTTGACCCTTTCGTTTGATAAAAGCAAATGCTCTTCATCCCCGTCTACATATTTCACCTGCATTGGATCAAACTTGTTTCATAAACTTACCCGTCAAAGGATCAAACAAAATTTATACGAAAAGGGGCCAGAAAACCAATTACATGATGCCGTCCAGTCTCAGAATTGTACCCAATTACACGACCAAAGTACCAATCAGCATCTAATGGCCAATACACCTATCAACAAAGACTCTACAATTAGTCTCTTAAACTGGTAATAACAAAAGTACACAGTACATTCTAATCATTATAAGTTTGATCAATTCACACCTTACATTGTAGTCCAATAAATTTCTTGGGATCAACACCTTCAAAACTCAACCTGTAAACCGCACAAATCCAAACACTTTCATACATGATAACACATACATACGAAGCATAAAATTGAACAAGGATAAAAAAAGTACCAAACCCATTTCTTGGTCCGAATTGACCCTGAGCTTTTGCTACTCAAGTGATTCTCCAAACCAAAATTTTCTTTTCGCTTCTTAATGTTGTTACCCCTAAATTTAGAATCTTTAGGGTCATTATTACTGTGATTGCTGTCAATTTTATTTTTACAAGCACTATTTCGAGTTTCTCTCAAACAAGACTCATTCAACATAACAGTAGCATACACCCCCAAATTTGCCAGCTCCGAACTACCCACCTTCCTCCTCTTCTTCTCCTTCTTCTTCTTATTATGCTTCAAAAGCACTACTTCATCATCTCCTCCCTCATTGTCCCTCTCGCTCTTGACACACATATTCACTACTTCGAAATTCCCCACCTTTCTCTTCTCCTTGTTCTTTATAACCACTTTGTCTTCTTCGTCCTCAGTTTCCCCCGGGTCTTCTCTATTGTCATTCGAAAAATTGGCTAATTTCTGCTTCTCCTTATTCATTATAACCATTTCCTCATCTTCGCCCTTGTCTTCTCTGTCCCCGTTCGATAAATTGGCTGATTTCGCCGACCGAGAAACTAGCTTTGAATTACACACTTTTCCCTTCTGTTTTCCCTTACTCTTTACAACCATTTCCTTGTCTTCGCCCTCGTCTTCTCTATCTCCATTCAAAAAATTCCCTCCTTTCAGGGGCCTAAAATCTAGCTTTGAATTTCCCGCTTTCTTCTTCTGCTTTTCCTTATTCTTTACCACCATTTCCTTGTCTTTGCCCTCATCTTCTCTATTGCCATTGGACAAATTCCCTAATTTCACACTCACTTTCCTCTTCTGCTTCTCCTTATACTTTCTACCCGCTTCCTCTTCTTCGCCCTCATCTTCACCCACATCGCCATTGCAACTACCTAATTTCACTGATCCAGACTCGTTCACTAACGAGTCGTAAAACGAGGGTTCATCCTGTAGTTTCCTTTTACGGCGGCGAGTGTAGAAGTGAGTAACCGGTGGTTTCGTTGCGGACATTGAGTAAATGTGCTGTGTGTGTGAATAATGCTTGGTGCGATCGTCGTCGGTGTCGAAATGTGGGAGGATTTTGCGTGCGGCTTTAACTTTTTTGGATCCAGTAGCGCCGCCGACGTAAGGTGAAGTAGCGGAGTAAACATCGCACAACGGAACGTATTTTAACGGCGTCACTCTATCGTCTCTATCATCGTCTACGTCATCAACTTGCTGCTGATTTTGATTAGGTTTTGCGTCTCCGTCGATCGGAAACGCCATTGAATTGGCGAATAAAAGTTGAATTTATTCACTAGTTTTGTGTGAAAAATGAAGATTTTGATCTGAATTCGTATTGGAATTGGGATTTTTAGGGTTCGAGAGAATGGGAGATCGGAATTTGAGGGAGAGTGATTGGTGCTTTTGGAGGGAGGTTTTGGGGAAAAAGGTATGGTTTCCCGCCGTAGGGGCGATACACGGCTTATTTATATGGAGGTGGAAGGGGGAGGACTGTTTCCCTTTACATGTTGCTATTTTCTTTTTTTTTTCTTTTTTTTTTTGGATATTTTGACATATATAGGTATTTTGTCATTTATAGTAACTAATAATGATATCAAAATCCAACTAAGTTTGACATTGCTAAGGAGGTTGAACGTGGCGGCTGTTCTTATTTTACCGGAACGATTTGAATTAGCTCCTTCCGATCGTATCTCTCAAAAGAACTAAATTCTTGTTAACGGTGAAAAAGTTTCTAGGAATTCTTATTCCTCCTTTAGATTTGTTGTTCAATTTAATTAGAATTATTTGAGGTGTGTATAAAAAGTTAAAGACTTTTTAAAAGTAAATAAAGTATTGAAGACGGTTAAGTATAAAGAAATAAAAACAAAACGCATTCACCGTTTAAGAAGTTTTGAATTTTTATCAATAATGTTACTGTTACTATTCTCTAGATTTAAAAGTTCGTTACAGTATTTAAAATTCCGTTATTTCGCTTTGGTGTGAAAAGATTTGAACGCGCAAATAATATATTTCCGTTTGAGTTTTTCTTTAGAAAGTTACTATATATTATTTTATTGTCATTTTAAACGTGTGCCTTTCAAGAATTATTAATTGTACAACGCATGATATATGTATAACCCATATATAAAGTTTTTTTAGTAGTTTGTAATATAACTATTGCTATTTCCAAATACTAAAATATATATTTTTTAAATCATGATAAAACTTCTCTAAATAATAAGTAAATATTATTCCCCGTATTGTTTTACCATGTATTGTTTTCTTGTTGATTTGAATGAGCATGTTTTAAGGATTTCATTCATTCCCCGATATCCCTTAATATTATTTCATGAGTTCGAACACAAGACTTTTAAATAATGATAGATGACCAAGTAACCAATCAACAAAATTATTTTTATTATTGCACCAAAATATATAAATGTTGACTAATGTGACTAATATTAAAAGGATTTCATTCATTCCACCATAATTTTTATGATTGTTGCTTCTCTTTTCTCTTTTTTTCTTTTTCTTGTAATATAAAATTTATAAAAGTTAAATACGTTTGTATTTTCTGCCCTTTTTTGATTTTTTTCATTTTGGCAAATGATTTCTTCTTTTTTTTTTTTTTTTTTTTTTTTTTTTTTTTTT
>MCJB01035185.1:32634-79180 GCA_002018475.1 Nicotiana obtusifolia | reverse complement strand
GGGGGGGGGGGGGAAGCGTTGTCTCGATGACCCCGACGGTGAGTGCTTCGTCCGGGCCTTAGTGTGAGAGGTTCTTGGTTTTGATCTCGATTCCGAGTAGTTATGTCATTGCTTCATTTCCTCCACCGGGAAATCAGGATGCTCGCTAGCTCGGTTTTACCTGTATACAAATAGTCCCCTCGTTTTTCACATAGAGGTTTGCCGGAACGATGAGAAACTATAGATGATCCCCGGTTCCTTCCTTCATACATCACGACCGAAGCGACAAAGAATTCGGTACGTCCCGTCAATCACCGGCTGGTTTTCAACCATCGGTTGGTTGTCTTTGAATGCGAAGCGTCGCGTACTTCCCCTATAAAAGCTTTTATCTTCTGTTCTTTTTCAACTTTCCGATCAAGCTACTACCTTCGAATTTCCCAGCTATCATCAACTTCTTTCAAACATTCATATATTCCCCTTTGATATTCAAATCTTCAGAATTGTTCTTAGATACTTACCTAAATTTTCTTCAAATCTTCAAGTCTTCATACCCTTTTGTATAGCCTTTAGACTTGCCCTTCAAATCTCTTTACTTTTTATTTAAATTTTCAAACTTTGTTAGATAGTAATGGCCAAAACTTCGAAATCAGTTCCTCAGCAGGATGCCTCTTCATCTTTCCGACCGGTCGCCGATACTGAGGCGGTCGCTCCCGAAATAGTTGTCCTCGAGACGGCTGCTCCTGAAGTGCTACCACCGAGTCGGCTGCCATCGAACCGGTTCTTGAGACCCCTTTAAAATGTTTATTCCCAGGGGCTGTTCAATTACGGACGATTTCAAGGTCGAGAAACCCTCATCCAAACAGGACCGAGGTGAAGGAGCATCAAGATATGTATACTCCGTTACCGAAGGCGTCTTTCCCATGGTCTGGTAGGACTGTAGATGAGAAGGCAATGACGTAGTAGTCCAGGGCCCAATGACGCTATTACTACCCACGTGAAGGGGTATTTAAGTGTTTACACTTACCCCTTTACACTAGGCCCAGTAGACCCAGTTGTTTTGGATTTTTGCAAGAGATACGAAGTGTGCCTTGGGCAAATCCACCCATATCTATGGAGGATCATGATCCTCCTCCATTTTTTTATGAATAATAGTGAGTCTCGTCGGTTTACCATCGACCACCTGCTCCTTCTATACAGTCCCCGAATTTTCCGAGGGGGACTAATCAAGCTCACACGCGGGGATAACAAGGACCCCTTCTCGAGTATTGACGAAGATCGAGATTGAGGCTAGCAAGGGGGCCTCGTCTGAGTGAAGACTGAAGACTTTATCCCTCCCAAGTTGATGCCATTCCCCCAAAAGTATCGTAAGTGCATCCTTTCTTTAAGTGTTAATTTTTATTCATTTTCTTTCTCATTTGTGGTTGTGCAGCTATTGCTCGGGTTCCAAATGCATTCCTCGAGCTCCGTTACAGGACAGCCTGGGGCTGCCACGAGGGAAAAGAAGAAGAGGAAAAGAAAACCTTCGGGCTCCCCGGGTACCGAGGGGAATCCAAAGAAGAGGGTGGCTCGCAAGCCCAAAAAGAGTATTATCTCCCAAGTGCTAGATTATGACTCGCTTCTCCAGCTCAGGGATGAGTCGGAAGATGACGACATTTTTATTGCTCATGGATCATCCTTTCCCGGGAGCAGGCGGCAGCCGAAGGGGAAATTTGTGAGGCTGACCTCTCTCAGACTCGAGCGGCCGATATGAAGATGGGGGTGGGACATTTTGGGACATTGGCTCCGCCCCGAAGGAAGCGCCTGGTGTAATAGACAATATGGAGATGCCTTCCTACACCGAATCCATGCTTGAGGAGGCCCAAGTAGGAAAAGAGAAGTGCAATAAATGGGTTCCTGGCGCGGACATTCCCCTTCATTCTTTCTTTGATGATGTGGACTCATCCATTTTGGAAGATTTTCTGGGCTAGACGACCTAGAAGTCCCGAAGAAGGATATATCTTCAGAATTTGGCGGGCCGAGTTCGAGCCCAAAATTGATTAATCAATTTCCCGCTCCGAGTGTGGACCCTAACCATAAGAGATCGGTTATTCTTAGTGTCTCAAAGGATGCGCGGTTTCTATCTGCTCACGTGGGCATAGCCAGCTACCTCTGGTGACAGAGGAGGACTAAGCAAAAATGAACGAAGTGGACGTGCCGTGTCTTTTCAATGAGGCGTTGAACTGGGTAAGGCATCATTACGTCTTCTTATATTTTACTTAAACTTTGATATTTCTCACGATCTTCTTTGTTTTGCAGGCTCGGTAATTCACCACGAGAGCTTCCTCCAGTACTGTGTTGAGGTCAATCACCTCGAGCTCGAGCTTAAGGAGCCTGCTCGAAAGAAGGATATGTCCAAAATCCTCAGCGAGCGACAAGAGAGGACCATCAAGGACCTTCAGGCCGAGCTGGATAGGGCTCAGAAGGAAGCATCGGCCCTGAGGCTGGAACATGCCGACTTGGTCGAAAAGGTAAAGGTTATTGAAGTTAGAAATGATGAACTAGTCGTAGTGGCTAGCAATAAAACCTCACAGGTCTAACAGAAGATCGACCACGTCGACCAATTCCGAAAGGAGATAAACGAGATCCAAGCCATGGCTGATGTGTAGAAGAGCAAGATGGATTTGCTGGCTTCGGAAAAGGAAACTGCCCAGGCAAAGTTGACATAGGTAGAGGTCAACTTCAGGTGGCGAAGGAGAAAGCTGACGAGCGGGCTCAACTGAATGATGATCTCCGAGCACAATTGAGCTTAGCTGTCGCAGAAGGGGACGCCCTCAATAGAGAGCACGAGGCAATAAAGTCCAAGCTGGAGACAACCTCTATCAATGCTAAGGAGATAGTGACCCAATACAAAGTCGATGTCGAAGCAGTCGAGGCCCGCCTAAAGACCAATGCCGAATATATGAGGCGACTTTCTCGAAGGGAGACTCTCGAAGAAATTCACGCCCGAGGGTTCGACTTATCGGCCGAGTTAGAGGAAGCAATAAAGCTTGAGGCTGAGGCAAAGAAGCTTACCGAGCCTAAAGGTGTCGAAGGCTTTGAGGGTTCTAGAGGGTTTGAAGGCTCCGACGGTTATAGCGACGAGTGGTGCCACGGTAAAGATTAGGCATGAATACCTTAGAAATTTTTTAGTTTTTGTCTTATGTTTATTTTTTGTTTATTTGAGGCCGTTTTTGTTGGGCCTTTGTAAAATACATTCCGGAATATATTAAAAATTCCCTTTCTGACAAATTTGAGTCTATACTTTTTTAGCATATTTTTCATAATTTCTATTTTTGCAAATATTTTTAATGCCTTAGTATATAATCAAATGTAGTAATAAGTCATTCATTTTTCGGAGGTCCGAACAGAACCTCACTTCGATGCAACTTTATTTGCTCAAGGCTTTGAAAACTCGGAGTGACCAGAAGTTTTTCCAAGAAGCTTAAGTGATTTTAGACGATACTTTTATCGATGGTAGCCTTTTAGCAGATTTTGAATGTTTATAAAGGCCTTACATTCTGATTACGAGCTTCGGACGTCCCCGAGCCATTCTTAGGGTGGCTCTAGCCTTTTGTGTTTAAACATTACCGAATAGGTTTTGTGGCTCCGAGTTTTGGTAGCCCGAGTTGCCCGAACTTTTTTCGGAAGATAGTCCCTGAGTAGGGGTAATCCTTGGGCTCGATAGTTTTGAGTAGGGGATATGGGTAGCCCTTGGGCTCAATAGTCCCCTTATAAGGGTAGCCCGCGGGCCTTTAGAATTTATGTTTTAAGAGGCAAAAATGCGTAATAGCAAGGATGAAACTTTCTTTCATTTATGTATGTAAAGTACATGATCGAAAGCGTGTAAAAACCTGTATCATGGCTAAGGTGGCCCATGCAGGCACGATTCATTTGACTGTTTATCCCTTACAATAAATTCTAACCACCGAGCCTAAGCTATTCAAGTACAAAGTTTCCTTCTTTCCTTGCCAAGAACCTTAACCTAAGGGTGATGGCCCCAGTGTTCGAGATCGATCTTGAGAAGGCTCGGATACTGTTGATGCGCCCATTGACTCTGGTTTAAGACCGGCCTTCGAATCTAAGTTATCACGATTTATTGTTGCCTTGTAAAAAAACTTATTAAAAAACCCATTTTGGAACAAAACCAGTTCAAGGAAAAAAGAGTGCAACGCGTGCTTTCAGACCTAATAGTCATATTCTTCCTTGGCCGTTGCCTGCAAGCATTAGTTCGATTCATAATGTTATTAAAAGTAAATGAGATCATACCTTAGCAGTAATACTGTTTTAAGTGCATCATGTTCTAGTTGTTTGGTAGCCGTGCACCGTTTCTCGCTTCAAGTTTGTACGAGCCCTTGCTGGTAATTACGACGATTTGATATGGTCCTTCTCAACTAGGTCCCAACTTCCCTCATTCAGTTTCGGGTATGCAGTGTTACTTTTATTAATTCCAAGTCCCTGATCTTGAAGTGTCAGAGATTGGCTCTTCGATTGTAATTTCTTTCTATCCACTATTTATTGGCGGCCAACCGGACTAGAGTTGCTCGTCTTTCATCCAATAGTTCCAGGCTCGTACTCATGGTCTCACCATTTAATTCTTCGGCCACATATCGTAACTTGAGGCTCGGTTCTCCTACTTCGACCGGTATTAATGCTTTAGCACCGTAGACTAATGTAAACAGGGTGGCCCCGGTACTAGTCTTTGAAGTTGTACGGTATGCCCAAAAGACTTCGGGCATAATTTCCTTCCATTTTTCTTTGGCATCGGTCAACCTCTTTTTCATGTTTTGGAGTATGATCTTGTTTGTAGATTTTGCTTGTCCATTCCCACCAGGGTGATAGGGTGTCAATAGTATCTTTTCAATCTTGTGGTCTTCGAAAAACTTGTTTATCTTGCTGCCGATGAAATGCTTCCCATTATCAAACATGATCTCGGTCAGTATCCCGAATCGTCATACTATGTGGTCCTAAATGAAATCAATGACTTTTTTTCTCGGACTTTCTCGAATGCTTGAGCTTCAACCCATTTAGAAAAAAAATTGGTCATAAACAGTATGAATTGAGCCTTATTAGGTGCCAATGGCAGGGGACTGACGATGTCCATTCCCCATTTCATGAATGGCCATGGGTACAAGACCGCATGGAGTAGCTCTCTGGGTTGATGGACATTGGTGCGTGTATTTGAAAGTCATTGCATCTTTGTACAAAGTCCTTTGCATCCTTCTCCATGTCGATCCAGTAATAGTCGGCCCTGATAATCTTCCAAACCAAAGATTCTGCCCCTAAATGGTTTCCCCATGTGCCTTCATGAACTTCTCTCAAGGCATATTCAGTATCTCCCGGCCCCAAGCATATGGCAAGTGGGCCGTCAAATGTTCTTCTGAACATAGTCCCTTCTAGCATGCTGAACCCGGATGCCTTCGTGCGTAGAGCTCTCGATTCTTGAGGATTCGAAGGCAACTTCCTAGTCTTCAAATAATCTATATATTTATTTCTCTAATCACAAGTTAGAGTTTCTTTCGACATGGCCTTCTTCCACTACTGATTTCATGAGCTATATGACTGCTCCTGAGCTGGATTCATAGTCATCAACCAATGACCCTAAGTTAACCAGAGCATCGGCCTTGCCACTTTGATCTCGGGCACGTGTTGTAGGGTCCTTTCCTTGAATTGCTGCAGCGTCACCTACAATTTGTATAAATACCTTCTCATTCGTTCCTCTTTTACTTCGAACGCCCCATTGACTTGATTTACCATAAGGAGGGAATCACACTTAGCTTCGACCATCTCGGCCCCATGACTTTGAGCCAATTCGAGACCTGCAATCATGGCCTCATACTCGGCCTTATTGTTAGGCGGCTTCAAAATGATGCTGAGTTCAGACCTTTTTGCGTTTGAGGCACCGTCCTTAAGAAGTTCCAGATTCCCGAGGAAGTCCCTAGGTTTAACAACAATTCCTTTTCGACTTCGGCTATTAAGGTCGGCGTAAAGTCGGCCACGAAGTCTGCTAAAATTTGTGATTTTATTACGCTCCAGGGTCGATATTCGATATCGTACTGGCTAATTTCTATGGCCCATTTGGCCAATCGGCTAAGAGCTCGGGTTTGTGCATAATGTTCCTTAGTGGGTAAGAGGTTACGACGCATATAGGGTGGCATTGAAAATACAGCTTTAACTTTCTGGAGGCGCTTAACAAAGCGACTGCCAAATTTTCCAAGCGAGGATACCTTGTTTAGGCCTAGCCTAGAGTTCTACTAACATAGTAAATAGAAAATTGCGTACCTTCCACTTCCCGGACTAGGATTCCACTTACCGCTACCTCGGATACCGCCAAGTAAAGGTACAACTACTTGTCCGCCTTCAGAGTATGGAGCGATAGTGGACTCGGAAGGTACCGTTTGAGTTCTTCCAAAACTTGTTTGCACTCTAGGGTCCAAGAAAAGTTATTCTTCTTCTTCAATAATGAGAAGAACCGATGGCTTTTGTCTGAGGACCTTGATATGAACCGACCCAGGGCGGCTATGCGCCCGGTTAGCCTTTGAACGGCCTTGACACAGTCCACCACGGTGATGTCTTCTATATCTTTGATGTTATTGAGATTGTTCTCAATCTCTCGGTTTGATACCATGAATCCAAGGAATTTTCCAGTACAACTTTATATTGTATTTCTCCAATATGTCAAAGGTTTCCTACAAATATTTCAAATGGGCCTATGCTCGGAGGGACTTAACTAACATGTCGTCAATATAAACTTCTATTAATTTTCCTACCTTTTTTCGAACATCTGGTTTACTAGGCGTTGATAAGTGGCACCGACGTTCTTTAGTCCGAACGGCATTACGTAATAATAATAGGTGCCAAATTTAGTGATAAATGAAGTTTTCTCTTGATTTCCCGGATCCATTCGGATTTGGTTGTACCCGGAATAGGCTTCGAGAAAGCTAAGTATCTTGTGTGCAGTCGTCGTATCGATCATGGGATCGATGTTAGGCAATGGAAAAGAGTCCTTAAAGCATGCATTGCTCGAGTCTTTGTATTCTAGACACATTCTTAATTTATTTCCCTTTTTAGGCATTGCCACTACGTTAGCTAACCAATCCAGGTACTTAACTTCCCGAAAGGAACCTATTTTAAGGAGTTTAGATACCTCGTCTTTGATGAATGCATCCTTGACTTCGGACTGAGGCCTGCTCTTCTTAACTGGGTGGAACTTCGAATCCAAGCTCAGCTTATGAGTGGTAGGAAAACGTCTCTCGAGTATTCTCCTAACTTTGTTTAATCAATAATTCAAAAAGCTCTCTCGATTACTTAAAGAATCACTAAGTTAAACCAAACCAAATAATGCAAAGATAATCACCAACATATTCCTCTTTCGATTAAATAAATCGGTGAATAATTTTACAATCAATTAAAAGCTCCATAATTTCACATATTCATTTTTAATTTATCGCCTTTTTTCCTTCCTTCTTACCAGTGTTCTATGGTTGTGCAGCTACTGCTGGGGTCTCGAATGCAGTGCCTTTGACTCAAGGAGTGGGTCAAGGGCATCGTATCACAAAGGCCCAGTTCCAGGCGCTCGTGGCGTGAGCTTTCAAAGAGCCGATGGGAGGCCCGTTCGCATGGTGATATCTCCTTCATGGGTAATATTTGATTTTCCTTATGCAAGAATGTCCAAATGAGCCCCCCATCTGGTAGCGAGATGTCCCCACCGAGTCCCCTACTCCGACATAGGGTGAAGAGAAGAAAAAAAAAAGGGCTCCGAGTTCAGAGAAAAAAAAGCCAAAGAGAAGGCTGGTGCACAAGTCCAAAGAAAGCACCAGTGCTCGAGCACCACCTTCGAGTTCCCTTTATCAACTGAAGAATGAATCCGAAGAAGAACAAGAGGAGGAAACCTTCAATCTAGTGTCCTAAGTGTCGACACGACTTGAAGGACAAGGGGTCTTCGAACTAGAGAGAGACGATGCCGATCTTCATCGAGCTAGGGAGGTCGAGGAGAAGGCCAAGACCGAAGCTTCCCAGGACGTGGGCAATGCGCCGAAGGAAGCACTCAGTGTGATAGAGATCACCGAGTCACATTCATTCATTGAGTCCATGTACAATGAGGCTCAGACGGTGAAAGAACGTCCTAATGAGGGAGTCCTTGGAGCGGATGATCCCTTCTGTGGCTTCTTTGATGGTGTGGACTCCACGGCCACTAAGGGTGTCATGGGTTGGGAGATTTAGAGATACCGAGGAATAACCCATCTTCGGGAGCAAGCGGACCTTCCTCGAGTACCAAACTGGTCAATTGATTCCCTGCCCCGAGTGTGGATCCTAGCCAGAAGCAATTTATCACTTTCTCCATCCCGAAGGATTCTCGGGTCCTCTTCGCCCTCGTAGGGGTGGACAGTTATCTTTGGTGTTTGGTGACCGAGGATGATCAAGCCAAGTCGAATGACGTAGATGCACCTTGTTTGTTTAACGAAGCGCAACAGAGTTAAACCGGGTAACTTTAGACATTCCTCTATGGTTTTCAATTCGTACTTAGGCTATTTTTGCAGATAACTCTAACATTTTTTCTTTGTGTTTGTAGGCCTCGGTGCTTCGCTATGAGGCTTTTCTCCGATACTTAGTTGAGCTAAAATAACTTGAGGCCGACCTGAGGGCTCACTGAGAAGGGAGATTCCTACAAACTTCTTAGTGAGCAGCGTGAGGGGCAGGCTAAGAGCCTTCGAGCTGAGCTCGAGGTGGCTCGGAAGTAGCATGCCGATCTAGTCGAGCAGGTGAAAATATTTGAGGTTAGTGACGATGAGCTAGGTTCGGTGACTAATTATTGGAGTTCGCAGGTCTAACAGAAAATCGATCGAGTAGACCAACTTCGAGTTGAGATGGACGTTGTCAAGGCCGAGACCGACGAATAGAAGGCAGGATGGATCTTCTGGCCTCGGAAAAGGAGGTTGTTCGAGCGCAACTGACTTCGGCTGAGGTCCAGCTTCGAGTAGCAAAGAAAAGGGCCGAGATGCAGGCAAAAAAGGTCGAAAAGCTACAGTCTTGACTAAGTTGATTTGCCTCTGATCGGAAAATTATAGCTAAGGAACTTGAAACGGCCAAGTCAGCTACGAGATGGTGGCCCAATATAAGGCCGATGCCAAGGAAATGGCCCAGGATCGCTTGAAATATATCATTGAATACGAGAAGTGGCAGTCGCGAAGAGAGGCCCTCAAGGAAATTTATGTTCAGGGTTTCGATTTATCAACCGAGATCGAGGCCGCTAAGGGGCTCGAGATCGAGGCCAAGAAGTTGGCCTACCCCAAAGAAGAAGACTCTGAGGGTTCCGATGGAACTGGGGGCGAAGAAGACCAGGCTGTTTAGACGCCTTTATGGAAACTTTTTGCTTTTTTATTTTTCTTGTGTACTTTTGCAATTTTTTTAAGGCCATTTGGCCTTTGTAAATAATGTATATAATATACAACTCTTGTTTTTCTCTTGGACAGTTTAAGAATTTTGTTTTTCCTTTGCCTTTGACATTATTTTTTTTAAGTCATCGTGGGGGTTTGGTATGACCATCAACGTTTTCTCCAAAGTACTTATGATTTTTAGATTATAGTTTGCCGAAGGTAGCCTTTAGAACAAGGTAGGAAATTTCGAAGGCCTTATTTTTTGCTATGGGTCTTGGAAGTCGCCGAGCCATTTTAATATGGTCGTAGCCTTTAGTTTGGATATTGCCCATGGGCTTGTTACACAGAGTTATTTGGGCTTGCCTAAGATAACAGTCCTCGGATGGGGGTGGCCGTCGCCTTTAAGGTCTGGGCGTTGCTTAATAGGTCTTGTGCCCCCGAGCTTCGATAGCCCGAGTAGTCCGAGTTTCATTTTGGACGGCAGCCCTCGATAGGGAATGATCTATTGAATCGGGTAAAGGCAACCCTTGGGCTCGATACCTTTAGGGGATCGAATATAAGAAATTCCTTTAAAGAAAAAAGAGAAATTCTTAAAGGACAAGATACTTATCCGCAAGGTAGAAAATTCTTTTTATTCTTGTGCATAATAGTTACGCAAATGTACAAGTTTTGTGACAGGGCTCGAGTAGTCTATGCAGGCACGGTTCATGTGACTGTTTGGCCCTTACAATAAATCCTATCAATTGAGCCAGGACTGTTCAATCATAAAGTTTCCTTCCTTGCTAAAGTTGATAACCGAGGGTGATGCCCCCCCAATGTTCGGGGCCGAGCATAGAGAGGCCTCAAATACTGTTGTCGTGATCTTCGATACCATTTCGTAACCGGCCTTCATTTCTAAGTTAGCACGATTTACTATTGCCTCGTTAAAAACTTAGCCGAAAAACCCATATCGGACAAAACCGATTCAAGGGAAAAAGAGTGCAACGCGTGCTTTCAGACCTAAAGATTGTATCGTCATTTGATGATTGCCTGCATATGTTAGTTTTAAATGTAAATAAATAAAAGGAAAAGAGTGGGGTCGTACCTTAATAGTAGAATCGATTCAAATGAGTTATGTTCCAGTTGTTCGGTAATTGCTCATCATTCATTGTTCCGACCTTGTATGATCCTTTACCAGTAATCTCGATAATTTGATAAGGCCCTTCCCGGTTCGGTCCCAGCTTCCCTTCGTTAGGGTTCCGAGTGTTTAGTGTGACCTTCCTTAGCACTAAGTCCTTGACAATGAAATATCGAAGGTTGGCCCTTCGATTATAGTATCTCTCAATCCGCTGTTTTTGGGTAGCTAATCGGACAAGGGTTGCTTCTCGCCTTTTATCTAATAGATATACGTTCGTGTTCATAGCCTCGTCGTTCAATTCCTTGGTTGTATATCGAAACCTGAGACTTGGTTCTCCGACTGGTATTATAACCTTTACGCCGTAAACCAATGAGAACGGGGTGGCCCCGGTACTGGACTTCGAGGTCGTGCAGTAAGCTTGTAAGACTTTGGGTAATATATCCTTCTATTTTCCTTTGGCGTCAGTCAACCTATTTTTGAGGTTTTGGAGCATGGTTTTGTTGGTCGATTCTGCTTACCCGTTCCCTCTAGGGTGGTAGGGTGTTGATAGGATCTTTTTGATCTTATGATCTTCGAGAAATTTGCATAACTTGATGCGGCCGAATTGTTTTCCGTTGTCATATACGATCTCGGCTGGCATTCCGAACCGGCATATGATGTGATCCCAAATGAAATCAATGACTTCTTTCTCCCTGACTTTTTCGTATGCCTGGGTTTCCACCCACTTAAAAAAATAATCGGTCATAAACAATGTAAATTGAGCCTTACCGGGTGCCCACGGAAGGGGGCCAATGATATCCATTCCCCACTTTATGAACGGCCACGGAGATAAAACTGAATGCAGCAGCTTCCCCGGCTGATGAATCATTGGAGTGTGTCTTTGACAGTCATCACATTTTCATACGAACTCCTTCGCATCCTTTCCATATCGCTATAGTAGTAGCCTGCTTTGATCACTTTTTAAACCAATGATTTTGCGCCTGAATGACTCCCACAGATGCCTTCGCAGATTTCCCTCAAAATGTACTTGGTGTCCCATGGTCCCAAACATATCGTGAATGGGCTATAAAATGTTTTTTTGAATAGTGTTCCATCTTCGAGTTTGGATATGACCGTAGTTCTCCAATATTTGGTGTACTATATATTTATTTCTCCAGTCCCAAGTTAGGCTTGTTGAATTAATCTCGGCATGACCTTCCTCTATTACCGATCTCATAAGTTGTACGATTGCTCCCCATTTGAACTCGTCGTCCTCAGCTGATGACCCTAGGTTAGCGAGGGCATCGACCTCACGGTTTTGATCTCGAGCTACGTGTTGCAAAGTCCATTTTATGAATCGATGTAATGTTACCTGCATTTTATCCATGTACTTTTTCATTTGTTCTTCTCTTACCTTGAACGTCCCATTGACTTGGTTCACCACAAAGAGGGAGCCGCAATTGGCTTCAATTTCCTCTGCCCCCAAGCTTTTGGCTAGTTCGAGACATGCAATCATGGCCTCATATTTGGCCTCATTGTTAGTCAATTTCACAGTACTAATAGATTATCTAACTACATTGCATGTTGGTGGCTTTAATACAAAGCCAAGTCCGGACCCTTTTGCGTTCGAGGCGCCGTCCGTAAAGAGGGTCCCGAGGAGGTCTCTGAGTTGATTAATAACTCTCTTTCAACCTCGGTATTAGGGCCGGCGTAAAGTCGGCCACAATGTCTGCCAAAATTTGAGACTAAATGGCGGTCCGGGATCGATACTCAATATCGTACCCATTGATTTCTACGGCCCATTTGGCCAATCAGCCCAAGAGCTAGGGCTTATGCATAACATTCCTCAACGGGTAAGTAGTCACGACACATATGGGGTGACAATGGAAGTATGGTTTTAGCTTTATAGAGACGCTTAGCAAAGCGAGCGCCAGCTTTTCTAGGTGAGGGTACCTAGTTTCGGGCTCACCTAGGTTCATGCTAAAATGGTAAATTAGAAACTGCGTACCTTGCTCTTCCCGAACCAGGACTCCACAACTGCTATCTCTGATACTTCCAAGTACAAGTATAGTTGTTCGCTTGTCTTCGGCGTGTGAAGCAGCGGTAAGCTTGATAGATACCTCTTGAGCTCCTCCAAGTCCTGTTGCCACTCTAGTGTCCATGAGAAATTATTCGTTTTCTTCAATAGTATGAAGAACCGGTGGCTCTTGTTGGAGGACCTCAAAATGAATCATCCTAGGGCGGCTATGCGCCCGGTTAATCTTTGAACGACCTTCACGTTGTCTATAACCGTGATGTCTTCGATGGCTTTGATCTTGTTAGGGTTGATTTGGATTCTTCGGTTGAATACCATGAACCCCAGGAATTTACCTGATCCAACTCCAAATGCACATTTCTCCGGGTTCAGCTGCATATTGTATTTTCCTTTTTGTTCTTCGAACATCCGGTTTACTAGGCTTTGGTAAGTGGTATTAGTACTTTTTAACCCGAATGGCATTATGTTATAGCAGTATGATCCGTATTTAGTAATGAAAGAGGTTTTTTCCTGATCACTCGGGTTCATCCGTATTTGGTTGTACCTAGAGTAGGCATCGAGAAAACTGATGATCTCATGGCTGACAGTGGCGTGGATCATTCGATCGATGTTGGGCAAAGGGAAGAGTCCTTGGGACATGCCTTATTCAAATCCCCATAGTCTACATACATTCTTAATTTGTTCTTTTTTTTTAAGGATTACTACTGCATTTGCTAAACAATTTAGGTATTTAACCTCTCAAATGGACAATATTTTAAGGAGTTTAGATACCTCGTCCTTGATGAAAGCATGTTTGACTTTGGACTGGTGTCTCCTCTTCTGCTTGACCGAATGGAACGTCGGGTCCAGGCTCAGCTTGTGAGCTTTATCTCTGGTGGGATACTTGTCATATCAAGGTGGGACCAAGCGAAACAATCTTCATTAGCTATAAGAAATTGAATGAGTTGTTTTCTTGAGCTCGGGGCTTAACCCCGTGCCTAGCTATACCTTTGAATAGAGCAAGTGTTCATTCAACACTATTTGTTCCAGTTCTTCAACCGTTGATTTTGTAGCGTTGGAATCATCGGGGGCTGTTAAAGATTTAGGAACCCCGTAATCATCGTCCTCGTCTCCCCCTTGTTCCTCTGATCATATCGAGGCCGGTATCAGTATTGCTATTTGGCCTCGTTTTTTACCATTGATTCGAATCCTCCAATATTGAGATTGTGGATTCTAGGATCACTTCATCAACCACGAGCATTTCCTTGGCGGCTGGTTGTTACCCATAAACTATTTTGATTCCGCTGGGTGTTGGGAACTTCAGCACCTGGTGTAACGTCGAGGGTATTGCTCTCATATTGTGGATCCACGGCCTCCCGAACAAAGCGTTGTACCTCAAGTCTCCTTTGATCACATAAAATTTAGCTTCATGGATGGTCCCCGCGGTGTTCGCCGGTATTGTTATCTCACCCATTAATAGTTTCACACGCCATGTTGAATCTGTTTAAAAAATCGAACTGCAGGCATGATTTGATCTTGTAGATCGAGCTGCCTTATGACCCTCGATCGGATGATGTTGGCTAAGCTACCTGGATCGATTAACAGACGCTTAACTCGAATTTTATTTACGAGTACAGATATTACCAGTGCATCGTTGTGGGCTTGCACGATCCCTTCTGCGTCCTCGTCGTTGAAAGACAGGGTTTCTACCGGTACATAGTCTCGAGATCGTTTCTCCCTTGTGATGGACAATTTGGTGCGTTTCAACATCGGCCTTTGAGGGATATCGACCCCAACGATGATCATGTTAATGACGTGTTGAGGTTCTTCTTGTTCTGTTTGTTTGTTAGAATTCCTATTTATGAAATGATTCTTGGCTCGGTCGCTCGTGAATTCTCGAAGATGCCCGTTATTAAATAATCGGGCTACTTCCTCTTTCAACTATCGAAAATCCTTTGTTCTATTGCCGTGGGTGCCGTGATATTTACACATCTGGTTAGGATCCCTTTGGTTTGGATCGAATTGTAGAGGTTGAGGCCATTTGGTATCTAATAGGGTTCTGTCCGGAGCCACTACTTCTTTGATCTCCATTATATGGCTAGGTCAAGATTCCTCTCTCGATTTAATCTGAACTTTACAAAATAAATTTATATGAAGTACTGTGAAGATATGCAAGAACACGTTAATGGACTAGTCTTTAGGAAAACGTCTCTCGAGTATTCTCCCAACTTGGTTTAGTCAATAATTCAAAAAGCTCTCTCGATTACTTAAAGAATTACTAAATTAAACCAAACCAAATAATGCAAAGATAATCACCAACATATTCCTCGTTCGATTAAATTAACTGGTGAATAATTTCACAATCAATTCAAAGCTCCATAAACGAATTAATGCAATTAAACAATAGTAAAAATCCACAAAACAACACTCAAATACCATATCCGTCAGAACCCTAGGGAAGAATTAGTCCATAGGTATGGAGAAAGTCATCATAAATAAGTTTAAGAACAAATAAAACATCAAAGATGACTTTACAATACAAACTCTCATTTTGCACCGATTGTTGGCATGAGAATTAATGAAATCTTGTATCTTCAAGCCGTGGTAGCTATCTAAAACTCTCCTAGATCGAATATCCCTTCAAAAACGTATTTTCGGTATATTTTTATCAAGTAGAATTAAGTCAGGATGAAATCACCCTCTATGAGCCGAAATGGGAAAATACTCAAATAAAATTGCACAAGCGCGGCGCGCGAGGCTACCCGCTATGCATCGCACTAATGGGATTCTTCAGGGACCTTCTTTTCCTCATTGTCCGGTGCCTAAGCCTTGTATTTTGGCTGCCACCATGTGGGACACATTGTGTCACTTAGCCAACAACTCATGAAGTTGGCAAAATGCAATTCTTCTAAGGCACACATCATCAGCTACGTGATATGCCAGTTTTTATGGTCTTCAACGTTTTTCTTCTTTTATTTTGTATATCTCGATTCTCGATCTCGAATTCGATTCCAGCTTTAATTCTCAAATTTCTACTATGACTTTAAAGTTTTCTTTTTATTCAATTTAGCTCCAAAAACTCGTCTTAGCTCGGAATATCAACCTACACAATAAAAAAATAATTCGTACAAATTATCCATGTTTTAGCTCAAATACAATTAAAGTGTAACAAATAATAGGTGCAAAGTTGTCCAAAATTCGTATTTTTAGCCTACCATCATGGACCAAGGCTTCATAAAAATCTCCGTGTCCGCTTTGGCGTCCCGAATACTCCTACTATTATCATCAAATTAAGAGCCCGTTTGGACATAAAAAATGCTCCTTTTTTTCGGAATTAGTATGTGTGGCCATAAAATTTTCAATTTTCACTTGAAGATAAATAGAATTTCTTTTTCACTTCTTTTAAAATTTTACAAATTTTATGTCCAAACGCCCACTAAATTGTGCATGACCAATTTTTATATCCTTATGCATTTTGTGTAAGCTTCGACTAATTGATCCCACATTATTGTAATGTTTTTTGGTTTTGCAAGATTCCGAAATAACAAAATGATGTTGTCGGAAGGCCTTCATGAAGTCGAATGAAGAGCTATTTTGTAATATACAGTAAAGCCTTTTATTTTAATTAATATTTATGAATGCGCGTTAGCATGTTAATAATGACATATGATGATTTAAATATTTATTTATATGAAGAAATAATAAAATTTAATTAATGAAAGAAATTTTATGTATAATAATACAACAATCATCTAAATGCCGAAAAATATTATTATATCAGCATAATACATGAATTTAAAGTAAAAGGACATCATCAAAACTTATACAAATGATCAATTTTGTCATATTATTTAGATAATTATGTAATATAGTTTAAAAGTATTTAATGCGGTGGTATCTTAACAAACACTTCTTTGTAGATAATATTTTTTTGTGTATGTTTCCTCATAATGCTTTGGTTGCTCTGCCTTAACCCGAACTCTTGTTGTCGATCTTGATATCCCTCTTGAAAGTGCAACATACAATTATTCGTGCAACATATTGCGGTAAATATAGTCCAATATTTAGGATATTTATCCTTGTACTTTATTTGTTATATTTGCAAAATATAAACATACTAAAAATTATTTTCTCACAAATTTAAAAGGATATCCCTTGGTTTCGGAAGACGAAAGTTGAGTTCAGGAATAAGAATATGCTTAAAAATACATTGACCAGTATCATAATTTTTACATATATGACGTTATTTTCAAAGTCGCGAGCTTAATCCTTAACTGACTTGTGGTTTTGTGATTTTTTTTAGTTTTTTTATACAGAATTTGAAGGTTATTTTTTTCGTAATTGATTCACCAAAAAACAAAAAAATGTTTCTCGTAATTGAATCCTTGATCCTCCCTCTAACGAAAAACTCCACAAAACCAACGAGCTGGAGCCACTTTTTCATCCTAAGGTGTTAATATTTTTGCGAACAATCATTTTGTTTATTTATTTTCATCTTTAAACAAAATATAAGGTTGAAAAGGAAATAAAATAAGGAAATTTTGGTATTTTAATCAATAACAACAACAATAATATACCTATATAATCCTATAATTTGGGTTTGAGAAGGGTTATGTATATGTAGACCTTATTCTTATCTTATGAAAGTAAAGAGATTATTTTCAATAGACCATCAATGCAAGAAAAATATATTAACTTATCGTAATAGAGTGATAAATTAAATAATAATGTGTATTAGTTAATTATAATTTAATTATAGTAATATGTATTAGAATATATATTATGTATTTATTGAATTGGCATAAAAATCAAATAAAAGTTTTTGTAGTTGAAGAGTATAGTCAAGGGTCGTTTGGTAAGCTGTACTAAGTAAAATAATCCATGTATAAAAATTTAATCCGTCCAATATAATGTTTGGTTGCTCAATTCAATTTATGCATACCTAATATATGAATTACTTATACCTCATATGAGGGCTTAGCTAATACTAAGGAAACCAAGGGATTACTTATACCAGGTTTAACTATACCTTGATAAGACTCTACAATTACTAAATCGCTCCTCAAACTCTTTTAATTTTTAATATTCAAGGGTATAATTGTAAAGAAGATTTTGTACAGTTTTAAACCAAACACAAACTTAGATTATACATTGCATAGCTAGTTTTTATTACAATGAACCAAATACTTAATAAAAAATAATCACAATACTACAATCCCTGCATTACTAATACATGCATTACTAATCCTTGTATTACTTGTGTTCGTAGCAAATGACCCCTTAATTCGAATGAGATTATATATAACTTGGGCGGCAAACAGCAATGCCAACATGTGACAGGTTTGAGTTCCACCAAACATGTGACAATATATCCAGATGTGATAAGGCTTTAATATAATGAATCAAACACTTAATACAAAATAATTCTAGTATTATAATTCCTACATTATTAATACCTGCATTATTAATCCTTATATTACTTGTGTTCGTACCAAACGATCCCTCAATAATTTCAGTACTACAATCCCTACATTATTAATAACTGTATTACTAATCCCTGCATTACTTGTGTTCGTACCAAACGATCCTTTAATAATTCCAGTACTATAATCCCTACATTATTAATACATGCATTACTAATCCCTGCATTATTTGTGTTCGTACCAAACGATCCTTTAATAATTCCAGTACTATAATCCCTACATTATTAATACATGCATTACTAATCCATGCATTACTTGTGTTCGTACCAAACGATTCTTTAATAATGCCAGTACTATAATCCTTACATTATTAATACCTGTATTACTTTTGTTCGTACCAAATTGTCCCTCGGTGTTGTGTGTGCAGGAGAATCAATGCAGGTCTTATATGGGTTGGTGTGCTGTATGTACGCAGACAAATACATACAATAGAGAAAGCCGCAAAATCCAAAGAGCCGAAGCCGCCATTGCGAAATGAGTCCTCTCAATTCCCACGTTGTAGGACCCATGCACACCTAATATTACTTCATAGTAGTTGATCCCATAAAAAGGTGCGTGGCTTCACGCTCTGTCAACAACCAATAAAGGGAAAATAACAACTATTCATTTTGTTTAGATATAGGATTTTACCAGAAACACAATTATTACGTAATCGATTAAAGGGTCGTTTGGTACGAACACAAGTAATGTAAGAATTAGTAATATAAAATTAGTCATACAAGGATTGTAGTGTCAGAATTATTTTTTATCAAGTATTTGATTAATTGTATTAAAAAAAGTTTGAGGGGCGATTTAGTAATTTTAGGGTCTTATCCAGGTATAGCTAAACCTGGTATAAGTAATCCTTTGGTTTTCTTGATATTAGCTAAGCTCTCCTATGAGGTATAAGTAATACATGTATTAGGTATGCATAAATTGAATTGAGCAACCAAACATTATATTGGACGGATTAAATTTTTATACATAGATTATTTTACTTAATACAGCTTACCAAACGACCCTTGATAGAGCAAGAAGGCAATCCGATGACAAAGTATTCATGCAGGGTCCAAGAAAGAATCACACCCAAAGAATATGACATGAGGCGAATCTAGTATTTAAGTTTTATGTGATCGTTTGGTATGCGGGATAAAGTGTGATACTAAATTTATATTATATTTGGTTGACGGTATAAATTTACCTTGGGATAAAATTATACCGTGAACCAAACATGTTATAAACTCAGTCCCAGACATAATCCTAGATATCCTACTTTATCCCACCTTATCCCATCGAACTTGGTATTATTTTATTCCACCTCCCTGGCGGGATAAATTAGTCTAGGATTATAATCCTAGGATAATTTAGTCCAAGTACCAAACGACCCTTTAAGGTTTTGTAAAATTGAACCCATTGTCTTTTTAAAGTTATGATTTCATGTTGCTGTTTATTGCAATATTAGTGACTTTTTACATATAAATTTACGCTCCGCGTCAAAAGTACTGGGTTCAGTTGAACCTGGTGCGAATACATTACGTTTGCCTCTGAGTATGATGTAGATATCCTACTATAACGTAAGCATTAGCAACTGCTTTCACAACTCAAACACGTGACCTATAGGTCTCACGTAGACAATTTTACTATTGTTCTAAGGCTCCCCTTCGATAAAGAAATATGATAAAAAATCGTGAAATAATTTTGCTAAAGCAGATATTGTAAGTGAGAATTTATCCGGATGTTTACACCAACTTAATATATACTAACTAATATGTCGTTACAAATATAATTATTATACAATTATAGTTAATCAATGAAATTTTTTATATTAATTTACCTTTTAATCACGATAAAATAGTATTACTTGATTTAAACACTTGCTTTACATAATTTTTATCGATATTATATCAAAATTTGTTTTACTATATATAAGTGTTGCGATATTTTTTACTCATTATATTTTATACGGTAAAAGTATTTCAATATTCAAAGAAACATAAACGTTCTTTTTTTGGTTTCTTGTTTCATGTATTTGGTATGGAGGAAACATTTTAATGAAAAATATTTTACTCTAGCAATAATTTATAGATTATTTGCCGTCTTTGGTTGGATATAGAAGCACTAATACTAGATATGAATCACGATGATATCCTAGAATAGGTGATATATTGGCACATAAAAAAGTTTAATTTACAATGGGAATTCCTCCCCGATCTGATATTATGGTGTCGGTATAGATCGAAATTCTATTATGGTTCAATTTTGATCGGTAATAAATATCTGGACTTTGCAATATTTGATTGATCATAATTCTATATATTCTATTGACTATAGAAATTCCTAGGGAATTCATTAGAGGAATATTTCCGATAAAAATTATTTATTCTTGCATATCCCTACTGTTTTTCCAATTTAATCCCACGGATACATATAATTCAGAAGAATGGAACTTCTCCTTAATTCCTTACTTTTGTTTCTCTTTGGTTTATGTTCTTAAGTAAGGATTATCTTCTCTCAATCAAATGACATTTTATTTGTGTGGTAGCGTTTGCTTTCCTTCATACTTTTTTTGATATAATCGAATAGAGCCTAATTATTTTTGTTGAATTTATGCAATGCGAGCATATTGTTATGTTAATATTTTTGAAAATTTAGGGTAACAATAATATATAAATATTAGTTAAAGTAAGTGAGTGTAAAATAATAAAATAATTATAAATAAAAATGTTTCGCCTAATTATTTTTGTTGAATTTACGCAATGCAAGCATATTGTTATGTTAATATTTTTGAAAATTCAGGGTAACAATAATGTATAAATATTAGTTAAAGTAAGTGAATGTAAAGTGAGAATAATAAAATAATTATAAATAAAAATATTTCGCCTAATTATTTTTATTGAAATTTACGCGATGCAAGCATATTGTTATGTTAATATTTTTGAAAATTCAGGGTAGCAATAATGTATAAATATTAGTTAAAATAAGTGAATGTAAAGTGAGAATAATAAAATAATTATAAATAAAAATGTTTCGCCTATTAATAAGAGGTATATTTTCATTTAAATGAAAAATTATTCTCCTAATGAAAATGTTTTGAACATTTTATGGGAAAAAACTTTTTCTAATTTTTTATGCTCATAAAAAGACTTCCTTATTCCACAAACAAAATAAAGGAACATAATACTGCAGTGAGTATTTCATTTTTTTCCTATATTTTTCCCCCTTATTTTATTTCTCTTCCAATATTTAAATACAAAGGTTTATTTTCATTTCCTTTCGTACTTCCCAAACAAAAACATTACTAAATAAAAAATGCTTAAATGTTGAAGTAGGTGGTAAGATATAAAAAACACTTCTGCTTAGTAGTGCCAATGTCATCATTTTCCTTAGTCAAAATTATCTTTTCGTACATAATACATTTTAGTAACATTTTAAGGTACAAAAGTTTTTGTAGGAATATTCTTTATGTCCTACAAAAAACACATCCTTATTCCATTACAATCAAAGTTAAGAATATATGTTTTTTTTTTTATAGTTAACCTAGATTCACTTCACACCGTTTTTGTACATATGATAGACAATCATTACATTATCATACGTCTAACCCATCATAGTTTTTTTAAGCATACTTGGTCGTCAAGTTTGGATGACCAAGAGTGTACACCTTTTTACCGGGAGGTAAGGTTTATGTCTTCTTCTATTTCTGTACTTTATGTTATATATATAAAAATTAACACTAGGCATACTGCCTAGTAAATTTATTAAAAAGAAAATAAAAAAAATCTAAGTTATGGTGCGATGATAAACATTTGTTTTATATTAATAATAAAAAATTTCCAATTTGAGTAATATAATTATTTCCTATAAAGCATGATCTGAAAAAAAAAAAACACACATCCTTATTCCATTGACCACTTACTTAGTAGATTTAAGAATCTACGTATTTTTTTTGTATAGTTGACCTGGATTCACTTCATACTATTTTTGTACATATAATTGTCTATCGATGCGATAAGATACACAATCATTACATCATCACAGGTCTAACCAACCATAACTACCTAGGCATACTTGATTGTCATTCTTCGACGACCAATAATGTACACATTTTTCTTCTGGAAGGTAAGGTTTATGTCCTCTCTATTATTATACTCTATTTTGTATTTATGGAAACTAACCCTAAGCACACTGCCTAGTGATTGTCTATCGATGCTATAAGATAGACAATCATTACATCGTCACAGGTCTAACCAACCATAACTGCCTAGGCATACTTGATTGTCATTCTTCGATGATCAAGAATGTACACATTTTTTTCTGGGAAGTAAGGTTTATGTCCCCCTCTATTATTATACTCTATTTTGTATTTATAGAAACTAACCCTGAGCACACTGTCCGGTGGATTATAAAAAAAAAACCATCTTATTATTTCATTACATTTGTTTCCTATTCTTTTGCCCCCTTTTTAGATTTTCTTCCCTTGTTTCCATACAAAGGTTCCTTTTCATTTTCTTTCCTACTTTCCAAATTAAAAAACAATATTAATTAAAAAATAAATAAATTAGTTAAACCACTCTGCTCCAACCCAATTTCTCTCTCTCTCAGTACCCCTCTAAACCCTAATGATTTAAACGCGCACACACACAACCAATTCGCACACACTCCAATTTTTCGCTGTCTCTGTCCGCAACCTCTTCCTCCTCCTCCTCATTTCTTCTTCATTCTCTTCAGTTTCTATAAAACCCTAGAAGAAGAAGGGAATTTGGAATTTCAATTTCCCTTCTTCTTTTGTAATTTCGATTTTTGTGTGTGAAGTTATGGATCTTCAGAACCTTGCTATTGTTCTTCGTGGTGCTCTTAGTCCTAATCCTGATGAACGTAAAGCTGCTGAAGACAGTCTTAATCAGGTTTAATTTTGTTCATTAAAGCATTATTGTTCAATTTCAAGTTTCTCGAGAATAAACTGAATTTAATCGGATTTATTTTGTTATGCTGTTTTATTTGTACATTAAAGCATGAGTGTTGAATTTTGAGTTGCTTGAGAGTAAACTGAATTTAATCGGATTTGCTTTGTTATGATTAAATTATGAGTAAGACAAAAGTAAAGCTGCTGAAGATAGTCTAAATCAGGTTTAATTCTGTTTATTAAAGCATTTTTGTTGAATTTGAAGTTGCTCGAGAGTAAATAGAAATCAATCGGATTTGTTATGTTATGATTAAATTATGAGTAATACAAATATAAAGCTGATTTTATTGTTATTGCTGAATTTTAAGTTGCTTGAGAACAAACTGAATTTTATCGGATTTGTTTTGTTATTACTAAATTATGAGTGATACAAAAGTAAAATTGCTGAAGATAGTCTGTATCATGTTTAATTTTGTTTATTAAAGCATTACAACAACAACATCAACAATAACAAACCCAGTGTAATCCCACTATTTAATAAAGCATCGTTGAATTTTAAGTTGCTCGAGAGTAACCTGAAATTTATTGGATTTATTTTGTTATGATTAAATTATGATAATACAAATATAAATCTGATTTTATTGTTTATGAAAGTAATATTGTTAAAAATTTTAAGTTGCTAGAGAGTAAACTGAATTTTATCGGATTTGTTATGTTGTTTAATTTGCAAAACAGACTGATCTAAATTTCTCGTATAATTACTATTTTTGGTACTTTTGGACCTGAATTATGGATTTCTTTTTAGTTTTAAATATATTTAAAAACATACTTTTACTAGTTTTGGGAGTTTGGTAATTGTAGGATTGAGCTTTAATTGATTTGACTTAGGTGTTATTATTAACTTTTTTGTTTATTAAAAAAGCATTAGTGTTAAATTTTAAGTTATTTTAGCTATTTGCAGTTGTAGAATTTGAGTTATTTTAGTCTCTTTGGATCACAAGCTCACAGGTTGATAGGATATTGAAATCTCAGCAGAACAAATGTGTGGACATTGGATTCTTTTGATTTTCTTTATTCCTGAGTGCACCTATGTTTGCAGTTTCAGTATACTCCCCAGCATCTTGTGAGATTGCTGCAAATCATAGTAGATGGGTCTTGCGACATGGCAGTCCGGCAGGTGGCTAGCATTCATTTTAAGAACTTCGTTGCAAAGAATTGGTCCCCTCATGATCCTGGTAATGGCGTACTGTACCCCCCTTTATCTAAAAAAAGGAATTTGAAAGAATTTTTATATATTGAATTAAATGTGAAAAATTGTACTTCACAATGTTTGTCATTAGTGATCGGGTAAATTTGGTATTTACTGAGAAAATTGGTGTTGATGTAGCTGAGCAATCAAAAATTCTGCCAAGTGATAAGGAATTGGTGAGGCAAAATATTCTCATATTCATTGCACAAGTTCCCTCATTGTTGAGGTATGATGGCTCATCTGTACGCATTGTACTGTGTTTCTTATGTTATTTGAAAAGACAAAATGTGGATATTGCTTTTCTTTTATTTTTTAATTTTGGACTTTCATAAGTAGACAAGTTTGTTATTGTGAACAGAGTACAGTTGGGGGAATGCCTTAAAACAATGATACATGCGGACTACCCGGAGCAGTGGCCAACACTTCTTCCATGGGTAAAGCATAATCTGCAGGATCAGCAAGTTTATGGTGCTTTGTTTGTTCTGAGAATTCTCTCCAGGAAATATGAGTAAGTTGTGATTTAGATGGGTGCTCTTGTTCAACAATCTATGTTTCTGCATATTGTGCTCTACAGTTCCTCTGCTGGTTTATGACCAGTGAATTTTGCGCTGCAGGATGTACTTTTCATGTATTTAAACCCTTTACTTTGTACTTCAGGTCTTAACGGAGTAATGTCTATTAGCAACACCAAAAAGATATATTATGTATATAGGTATTTATGCATGTTATTTACTAAGGTAAAAAAACATGCAGAAAAGAGTTACTGTTGCTCTTGTACCACATCATAATAGTAATTACCTCTGCTCTCTTGTAAAATGAGTTGTTATGAGGCCGCAGGTAGTTGACTTTATAAATTAGGCTTGTAAATTTTGGGTGTATTGAGTATGACAATGGTCGATGTTGTTCAATCCCTTAAAAACTCAGACGAGATCAAAATACTGTGTGAGAGCTTATCCAGCATCTTTTTTTTTAATCTTTTGATTTGGGTGGTGGGTGTCATAGTATTTGACTCTTAGCACTACCTTTTTGAACTGAATAAGGTCTTTAAACAACTTATCTTGTTCAAAAAGGTTTTTTATTACAGTGTAAGCAACTTATCTTTGCGGGTACTTGTTTATAAACCCCAAGTTATACACATGTATATATAATAATAATAGTGTCAAAGAGTTCTTAGCAATTGGTTTAATACTAGCGAAGTGCAGGGTTAGCAATTCTTCCATCTGTTTTTTGAAAAAAAAATGCTGTTGAGTGGTTCTGTCGCATTGTCCTGAAGTTGTTTATCAGATTTATTTGAATCTTCCTTCTTCGCCCACGATCACCTGGATGATGGAATTCTAGCATATCTTCTTCTATACTCATGTCTTGTTTCTATTTACCAGATTCAAATCTGATGAGGAGAGGACACCTGTTTATCACATTGTTGAGGAAACTTTTCCGCAGCTTCTCAACATATTCAACAGGCTTGCTCAGATAGCAAATCCTTCCATTGAAGTAGCAGACTTGATCAAGCTCATTTGCAAAATATTTTGGTCATCCATTTATGTATGTTTTGTATTCACTAAAGCTGTTCACATTAGTTCTTTGAGACACGCAGTGCTGATGTCTGCATCTTGTTTAGATACTGTAAAACACATCAAATTTTAGTTTTCCTCTACCTTTGTAGAGAGGGGTGGATCGTCTTTCTTTTATGATAAGAATTTTAAAGGCAAAGCTTGCATCATCCATTTATTTTGGAATATTTTGGTTCTCTTATAAAGCTGTATGTCCTGATGTGGGTTGGTGTTTCTAGCTATTTGGCAAAACCCTTTTAAGAAACATTTGGTCCGCGTGGGAGTTTCTGTCAGTTTGCCTTTTCATCTTTTGTTATTCTTTTGAATATATTCTTTATTTGACTAATATTTCATTGAACTGACCTGGATAATATAAGCTATCCCTTCTGATATTCAATTTCATTGCTGATAAAAAGCGGAATTGGTTTGTGCAACTCCTTACCTTTTTATATCAAACTCTTTTCCAGTTGGAGATTCCGAAGCAGTTGTTTGATCCCAATATGTTCAATGCCTGGATGGTCCTTTTCTTGAATATGTTGGAGAGGCCTGTCCCTCTGGAAGGCCAACCAGCTGATCCAGAGCTAAGGAAATCATGGGGATGGTGGAAGGTGAAAAAGTGGACAGTCCATATACTGAATCGACTATACACCCGGTAAATTGATACCCTTTTGCTTATGTGGTTCCGGTCCATTATGACTTGCTTCTAATATTGATCTCACTTTTTTTCTTTTGTTCCTCATTTCTTACTCCTTTTTGGTTTCTCCAGGTTTGGAGATTTAAAACTTCAAAACCCAGACAACAAAGCTTTTGCTCAAATGTTTCAGAAGGGTTATGCGGGGAAAATTTTGGAGTGCCACCTTAATTTGTTGAATGTTATACGTTCTGGTGGTTACTTGCCCGATAGGGTGATCAACCTCATTTTGCAATACCTGAGCAATAGGTTTGTGCAACTACTTAGTTTACGGACTCGATGAATTATGTCACATATGCCTATCTGTAAGTAGTTCCTTGATTATCTCCTTTGGGAAATTTGCTTATAGTTAGTAAGCAAAGCATATAGTGGCCTTGGGTTTTAGTAACTTGATAAGACTTGTTGGATTTTATTTAATTGCGATGTGAAACTTTGATTTCTTTATAATGCTACGTTTTATAAGTGGATTAATGATGGATGCTCTAATGTGGATATAATGAGAGAAAGAGCAAGTTACTGCGTAAAGGTGCTGGCTCATTTGTAATTGAGAAAAAACTTCTCTTTGGGCTCTTCTAGTTGTGAGCAGAGAGTGAGAGCTTGGTCAGCGAGAATGCAGTATGAAATGGATCAAAGCATTATAAAAGGGCATCTGCGCTCTCATTCTGTATCGAGGAAATACCATATATGAGGTAGTTGGCCTTAGCAAAAGTACTGGAGATTAATTGCTTAGAAGTGAGTTCTTGTGGAGACATTAGCAAAGTTTAGACATTTCGTCGGCTTTCTATAACTGACTGGATGCTTATCACTGATTCTCATTTGGTTCAAGGAAAGTAGACACCTCAGTTTTGAGTGGGGCTGAATATCATACAGCTTATAGTTCTTTGAGTTGACAGAAAAACATATATCTCGACTTTCTTGTAAAGAAAATGACTGGATATTAGGGTCTTACTTTTTAGATAACGATCATCTTTTCTGGAGGTCTTCTATCTGCTCTGCTTCGGCTACTTTGCTTTATTTATCTGTCGCCAGATGCCAAACCTTCCATTTTTCCTAGTTTGATATCTACTTCTACTGCTTATTAATGATTGACTGCAGTACATGCTTAGTTAATGCACTACATTATTTTTACATTTTTCTGGCTACTGAATCACTCTACTTTGTACTATGCAGTATCTCAAAGAGTAACATGTACAGCTTGTTGCAACCCAGACTTGATATTGTTCTTTTCGAGATCATCTTTCCACTTATGTGCTTCAGTGACAATGATCAAAAGCTCTGGGAGGAGGATCCACATGAATATGTTAGGAAGGGTTATGGTAACGTCATTCACTATAATATATATTGCTGTCCCTCCACTCATCTGAGTTCAATCATTTTGGATTGACTTTCCTCGCTATAATTCTGTAGATATAATTGAGGATTTATATAGTCCCAGAACTGCTGCAATGGATTTTGTGAGCGAGTTAGTCCGGAAGCGTGGTAAAGAGAACCTTCAAAAATTTATACTATTCATTGTCGAGATTTTTAAGAGGTATCTTTTTATGTTACTTCACATGGTAACAGTCAGGTTAAGCTCTTTTCCTGGTATCAAAATTCTTGTGTTTGTGTGTTGCATTTGTTTTTTCAGATATGAGGAGGCAGCCCCAGAATACAAGCCATATAGGCAGAAAGACGGTGCTCTCCTTGCAATTGGAGCTCTATGTGATAAGCTGAAGCAAACTGAACCTTACAAATCAGAGCTTGAACGTATGCTTGTTCAACATGTATTCCCAGAATTTAGCAGTCCTGTGGGCCATCTTCGAGCCAAGGTTTGTTGGACTGTGTTCTTGACCTTTGTTAATGTGCAGTTTATATGCTCTTCTACCGACTTAGTTTTATTCTGTCTGATGATTTCCTTTAGATTTTCGGACGATTAATGAGGCTAATGCTGAAATATGTACATCTTTTATTCACCTTTCCCCTCATTTAGCAGAAGAATTTTAATTTGATATGGTGTAAATTCATTTTACAATATATGGATGTACTAGCTGCTATTATCAGCACACTGTACCTTTCATTTGGAAGTGTTATTTCTAAAACTTCCTTGTTCATCAGTCTCTTGTAGATTAATCAATTTTGTCTTAATATCCGGGTGCTGTTTGTCTTGGTATTGTTGACGCCATATGTTCTTAGTAATCTTTACTTTTCTGGAGGAAGATTGCTACTTTACTCATTCCTCATATTTGAAACTGTACAAATGGAGGTTTTCTTCGTTTTCTCTTAGTTCCTTGCTGAGTCTTCACAGTCCCCAAACAATATGTCTATTCCCTACTTTATTTTGATAGCAATAGTTGCATTGAATAATGTTTTCCTATAACGGGGGAGCTACAACAACAACAACATCCCAGTGTATTCCCACAAGTGAGGTCTGGGAAGGTAGGAGGTACGCAGCCTTACCCCTACCCTGGAAGGGCAAAGAGGTTGTTTTCAGAAGACCCTCGGCTAAAGAGGAGATGTAAGAAGCACTGATAGCAAGTAATATCAATACATGATATTTAGAAAACTAAATCCAAGATAACAAAGGTGAAGATGAGAGAAGTACTTATCACAAGTGATAACAGTGCAAGATATATTATGATGTCAAACTAAAGGGATACTGATGGCAAGCACTAACTATACAAGATATGTGGAAATAGCAAACTAAGGGTAAAAGGGATACCATACTAACACTAATACTGTTGAACTAAGGAAGACAGAAGGAAACACTCAACTACATACTAACAATAACGGGGGAGCATTTAGAGAAATTTGTAGATTCTTTTTTTGTGTGTTTTTTCTGTTTAACATAGCTTTTGATCTTCCAAATTAGTCGCCTCATCTTTTTAAATGTTCTATCTTTCTACCGTAACAGGCAGCATGGGTTGCAGGACAGTATGCCCATGTTAACTTTTCAGATCCAAATAACTTCCGCAAAGCATTACACAGTGTTGTGGCTGGAATGCGTGATCCTGACCTCCCTGTTCGTGTTGATTCTGTTTTTGCTTTACGTTCGTTTGTTGAAGCCTGCAGAGGTAAACATATACTTGACATTTTGTTCTCTTTCAAATTCATAGGGGTTAATCCTGCTTACAGTTTGGTGTAGGTTCTCTTTTTTTGGTATATATGGGGTTCCCCCAATTGTTAATTAAATTATTTACCTTACAAAAGATATTCTACTTGCGCTTATCATCTGTTTGTCCATGCAGATTTAGATGAAATCCGGCCCATTATTCCCCAACTGCTTGATGGTACTTGCAAGACCCTTTGCGTTTTGTATCGTTTATGAGCATCAATTGATGGAATTATTTTGTTTAACAACGCTTTTCCTATGAATTGCATTCAGAATTTTTCAAACTTATGAATGAAGTCGAGAATGAAGATCTTGTGTTTACACTTGAGACTATCGTTGACAAGTTTGGTGAGGAGATGGCTCCTTATGCTCTTGGCTTATGCCAGAATTTGGTGAGGATATATGTTGTTAGAGTGCTTTCTGCATGAAAAGAATACCTGGATCACAGAAATCTAATGAGGGTTGTGTTTCAGGCTGCTGCATTTTGGAAATGCATTAACACATCGGAAGCAGATGAAGAAGGTGATGATCCTGGAGCTCTGGCGGCAGTTGGCTGTTTACGGGCCATAAGCACAATTCTTGAGTCAGTGAGCCGGCTTCCGCACCTATTCATTCACATTGAGCCGACTCTCCTCCCAATAATGCGTAGGATGTTGACTACTGATGGACAAGGTTCTTTATTCTTCTGTTTTCTTGTTTCTTGCCTTTTTATTTAGTAGGACAAGCATTTAGTTGAAGCTATTTTTTTAAAAAAACTTCTATGATATCAGATTAGGTGACAGTTCTTACATGGTATAAACTATAATGGAAGGAAGAAAATGTAATGTAAAATATAGGAGAGGAAAACAAACGAGAAAATTTAAGGAGTTCATTTCTTTCCTTTGTTTGAGGAAGGCGAAGAGGTGATGAAATATGACATGCCTTCTCTCTGTTGTTCTCAATTAGATGATAGGCCTAGAAGAGAGTGAATTTTAGCTCCTTTTGCTTTTTTAAATTTCTTTCCTCTTCTCTAAAACAAAGAAGAAAAAAACAATGAGGTTTCTTTTCATATAAGTTTGCCTTGAACAAAATCTTGAAGTGTTAAGCAGTGAAAAGATTGGTTGGATCATTTTAAAGTAATTTGGCATAGTCGGCTTCACTGCGTGATGTTTATGAAAATAACTGCATTATTTTCATTATGAATGTGAACTTCTTGTGGTTAAGTGCACAACTAAAAGTAAGTTGTATCTTAAAATATAAGTAAGCTTCATTCCTAGTGTATCTATTTAGGACATAGAAACTTATCGTTTGTTATTTCCCTCTGCGTGTTCATGGAAGTATTAGAAAAATGTGATAACTCTAGTCTTGTGGAGGCTGTGACTTGTCCAAAGTCAGCCTGGTTTATATGTTTGCAAGATGTAGTAGTTGAAATTATGAGTCCTTATCTTTTAAAATAAGTTACGTTAGTTTGCGTATTTCTTGGAAAAAATTGTGGTTCTCTTTTCACCATTTGAATCTCCCTGCAGAGGTCTTTGAAGAGGTATTGGAGATAGTTTCATATATGACATTCTTTTCGCCAACAATATCCATGGAAATGTGGAGTCTTTGGCCATTGATGATGGAGGCGCTAGCAGACTGGGCTATTGACTTCTTCCCAAGTACGTCTAAACACTTAGATATTACTGCTCCCTAAATTTGGATAGGTTGTAAATTTTTAAATGTTGTCTCTGATGCCATCCTGTGTGTTACATTTGCTGTGTGAAACGAGGGTTTAGAGCTTCAATTATTATCTAAGCTCTCATATATGCTCTACTAAGTTTCATGTGTTTAACTAGATTATTTAGAATTAAGAAGGAACAAGTACTCATTGTGACAGGGAGACGCTTGTGGGTTAGAGTTTCATGAGCAAAAAAGCTCTCTTTGCGCCTTGTTGTATTTTCAATAATCTTATTCTTTTATATGTTTCTCTATTTTCTATACCTCCCTCATGTTAATTTTTTCTACTTCCTCTTGTTACTTCCCTCAGTTGGAACTTTCTTTCCCTGTTAATAGCGTTGACACTTTTTTGGATTTTGTTAGCTCCCTGGTTCTAGCATAGGCACTCTTGTACTGGAGCTTACAATGTTTTTTGTCTTTTGTATGGGAGCTAACACACTTTCTGTCTTTTGTAATTTGGCATCTTCCTGATGCCCTTTCAATGATATTATCTTTCTTCATCCAAAAAAAATTGTGGTAAAGTATGCTGCAAATCAGTTTTGAATTGATTTCATTTCATCCTTCTGATGGCCATTTTGGGCTGTTTGTATTGCCTATACTAATAGGGTTGTGGGCTTAAAGAGATATGATGTATTCTTGTTTGAGTGATGCCAGGTGCTGCAGAATGCAGTGTTCTTTTTACCAGTGGATAGTAATTGCTTTATCATTTATATGCTACTAAAAACTACAGTTCTGCTCTTATCTGATCTGATTCCCCCTTTTTTGTGATTGGCTCTATGTTTTTGCAGATATACTGGTTCCTCTGGACAACTATATATCCAGGAGTACTGCCCACTTCTTGACTTGCAAGGATCCAGACTACCAACAAAGCCTTTGGAATATGATATCAACTGTAAGTCGAATACTGTGACCAAATTTTAGCTTCTAATCATGTTGCTTTAGATTAGATGTATAATACTACATTTCTGAACAGGTCATGGGAGATAAAAATTTGGAGGATGGTGATATTGAGCCCGCACCTAAGCTCATTCAAGTAGTCTTTCAGCACTGCAAGGGACAGGTGGATCACTGGGTTGAGCCGTATATCAGAATCACGATTGAACGTCTGCGTCGGGCTGAGAAGCCATATCTGAAGTGCCTCTTGATGCAAGTGGTAATTTTCTTTATGCTGTCAGATTTCTGATACTGTATATGGTTCTCTTGTATCCATGTACTAAAATGGCTGGTATCCATAAATGAATGTCTCCTGGAAGCCTCATGTGTCCTTTTCGTACCTTTTTTTGTTTGCTTTTCTTTTTTGGAAGAAATAAGTTTTTATTGGGTAGTGTTTGGATGACCAATGCTCTAGAAAACGTGGAGTCTGTCATTTTCCCAAGACGTATGACACTGATGGACATCCTGTTTGCTCCACCAACATGCACATTCTTCATTAGTAATGGAATCAAATATTCAGATGAGATTATTCTAAACTAATCGGGGTTGGTCGTATGAAGACACTTAATGGGGCATAATCATGTTTCCCCCCCTTTCCCCCTTCTTTTAGAACTGAAAAAAAAACTTGACAGTAGAATAGCTTTGGTTTATGCTTGTGGTGAAATGCTGATGTTTCTATATGCTTTAAGTTCTGGTACTCAAATTGCTATCTCTTATTGTTCTTTTCTAGGTTTTGTTTCACGCACTTGTGGGAATAGTTTGTTGTTGTTGTTGTTGTTGATGTTGTTGTTTCACAGGTTGCTGATGTTCCTATTGTTTGATAATTTTCCTTTTCGCAGATAGCTGATGCTCTTTACTATAATGCATCTCTGACACTGAACATACTTCAAAAGCTTGGCATTGCTACAGAGGTCTTTAATCTCTGGTTCCAGATGTTGGGACAAACAAAAAAGAGTGGAGCGCGGGTCAACTTTAAGAGGTAAATATGTGTTACTCTCTCTGTCTCCGATGAAAAGGAGAGACAAAACAACTTTGAACAAATTAGCAGCAAAACTGGTGTGCTGATGCTCCTTATATTGTTTTGCAGGGAACATGACAAAAAGGTTTGCTGCTTGGGCTTGACATCTTTGCTCCCTCTTCCTGTTGATCAATTGCCAGGGGAGGCCTTAGACCGTGTTTTCAAAGCAGCTCTAGAGCTGCTTGTTGCCTACAAGGATCAAGTAGCAGGTTAAAACTTCTTTTGCTTTTTCCTCATTTTTCACGCACAATGCTACTATATATACCAGCATCTAATATGCTTATATTTGTCTCCAGAAGCCGCTAAGGAGGATGAGGCAGAAGATGATGATGATATGCATGGATTACAAACTGATGAGGACGATGACGAAGATGATGGATCTGACAAAGAAATGGGGGTTGATGCGGAGGAAGGGGATGAAGCTGACAGCGCTAGGCTTCAAAAATTGGCTGCACAGGTGAGTACATATAAATTGTGCTTATAATCTACTATTGGGATCTGTCTTGTTGATGCTCCATTTTGTTTGTGTAATCATGTTATGGAGTAGTCATCTGTTGCTTGACCCTCTTGTTTCAAAACTGAATGAGGAATCAGAATACATTTGTATTTTTGCAATTGAATTTGCTGCTTGAGCTGGATCTTTTTCCCATCCTTTATTTGGCAACAGTGGAACTGATGATAAGGTGACATATTACCTGGGGTTTTCGTTATAACCAAGAAATTCGCGAGGGCCAGCTAGCGTGCAGTTCGAAACTAGGTGGATAATGGGCCTGCCCTCCACACATTACACGCTATGCTCTTATCACTTGACCAGAGCGCTGGGGCATACACAGGGTTTCTTTAGAATGGTTATAATTTATGAAGAACTCTCCTGTTGTATGTATGCATGGTGATATGAGTTTCGTAGTGACAGTTTTTGTCCCTTGGAGCACAGAAAGGAATCAAAGTACCTTCTGCAAGATTACCTTTGTGATGGCTTCTTGTGAAAGAACTTATTACGGATCCGGCCTGGATACCTTTATTTCAAGATAAAAAGCATTCCATCAGAGTTTTCATCTCTTAAAGCTTTGACATCTTTTTGCTGCTTTTGCAGGCAAAAGCATTCCGTTCGCACGACTCCGATGAAGATGATGACTCCGATGATGATTTTAGTGATGATGATGAAGAGTTGCAATCACCCCTGGATGAGGTGGATCCCTTCATTTTCTTTGTGGAAACGATCAAAGGTAGCCTGCTTGTTTACTCTGCTTATTTTGATATCGGGATGGGTTTGCTTTGTATTAGGCTATGGACTCACTTATTTCTTCCCCTCTATCCTTGGACTGTTAAATCCAGCTATGCAGGCATCTGATCCATTGAGGTTCCAGAGCCTCACCCAGACTCTGGACTTTCATTATCAAGCATTGGCAAATGGTGTTGCTCAGCATGCCGAGCAGAGAAGAGTAGAGATAGAGAAGGAAAAGATGGAGAAGGCATCAGCCGCAGCTGCTTCGTGATTTTAGTGGGCCGGTTTGCTTATGGCCAAAACGCAATTTGCTCCGAGTACTTCAGCTATCCCTTTCATTCAATAATATGATTTGAGAAGAAATTAAGTTGCTAAGTCTAAAGGATTTGAAAGGTTTGCTGGTTTCATTAATTTGCGAGTCGTGATGAGTAATCACATCCAAATATGCACAGTGGTTCCAGAGGGGCAGAAGATGAGTTGCAACTGGGTCTGCTTCCCTTTCTTCTGCTGTGTGGTTTTGATGAGTCTCCGTGAAGTGGGCTATTCTATGTCAGAAAATGCCTCTTCGCTGCATGTCATTGTTTTTTCCGGGTGTCGTGTAGTTCATTTTCATACGGATGAAAAACCTTAGGATTATTCATTGGTAGCCCTTTTATCTGGTCTAGGTGAGCGTGGGGGTTTTGGGGGATGGGGGTAAATGCATACAGCATTTATCATGTATTATATTCATTCGGGATACTGTCTGAATTTGGGTGATTAGCCCTAAAAGTTTTGTAAGTCATGGTTGTAGTTTATATTATACATCATTGGTTTATTTTTGGGTTGGAAGGTGTTTCGCGTTGCAAGTGGTCGCACAATTAGCTTCGCTGCTGATTGTATAACATTTCATATTCCTTGAGGTGTATTCATTTGGAACATCATAATTCTATTTGTTCCTTTTATGAATGATTCTTTGTATCGTGCTGTCATCACGCTCACTGACCGGCTTTATCCTATTTCTATTTTACTTAATGATTCGAAAAGGACTCGAACCTCCACGCTATTTAGCACGAGATTTTGAGTCTCGCGTGTCTACCACTTCACCACCAAGGCATTTTGAAAGTGAATCGTATTCCATATGATATCTATCTAGTGTGATGTATGGAATATATGACAAAGGTGTATCTATTGATCGGTCATGTCATATATGTCATATAGGCCCGAGTTGGACATCCAATTGTTTCGATTTGAATTATCCGGAGAATGCAATTGCTGATATACATCAAAAAGATGGACAATCAAATCTATTTCTCGATTCACTCAAAAAGGTGAATAGGGTTCCAATAGAGATATGTAAAAAGTAGGTCCGATTACGCGTATTTCTAATCCTAAATGGAATGTAATGATGTAGGAATCCATATGTAAATATAGTATCTATTTAGATAGGCCCGAATGACCCCTTCTCATAATGAGAATGTAAAGCATTTGGTTTGCAAGATCTTAACGTTAAGCAAAATTGTATAGGTCATGGGCAAGACTGGTTTGTTTGTTTTGATTCAAGCATATATCTGTTGTTACGGTTCAAAGTGCATGATATCTGAATTTTAAAACATGTTTGTTGTGAATAGATATGATATTATTTGATCTTTTGGATTGAGATATAACTTGTTGGACTATAGAAAGCTATTTACGTTAAACCAGAAATGGGAGGTGAAGAGGAAAATAAATAATTTATTTCAACTTTGCCTTTCTAAAAGCACTTTAATTACCCTACTAAAGCTTTGCTACATAAAGTTTTCAGTCGATTAGATATTTCGAATCTAAAAGAGGATAGCTCAAGGTCTGAGTCATTTTGTGCAAAACGTAGGCAGATCTTGTTTGACCAATCTAACTTATTTTGAGAATTGTTTTTTTCAAATGTATTTTTGGTGAGAATCAGTTTGTGTTTGGCTAATAATCTGTTTGGTCAAGCTTTTACAGCTTATTTTGAGAAATGCTTTTCTCAAAATGCACTTTTTAAAGTGAGAATCAGTTTGTGTTTGGCTAATTAATTTGAAAAGCACTTTTGAACAATAATCAATGTTTGGCGAAGCTTTTGAAAACTGTTTCTAAGTGTATTTTTCTTACAAATACTTCTCAAAAAAGTGCTTCTGGAGAGAAGCTGCTTTTTTCTACTTCTCAAAAACTGTTTTTGTTTCTTCTCAAAAAGCACTTCTTTTTTTTTTTCATCTAAAAGCTTGGCTAAATACTTCAATTTTTTGCGAAAAGCATTTTTGACCAAAAAAGCACTTTTAGCGCCAAAAAAAAGCTTGGCCAAATAAGCTATAATTAAGTTAAAAAATACTTCTGAGCAGTAGTTATTGTTTGACCAAGATATTAAAAAGTGCTTCTAAGTATATTTTTTTCAAAAGTGCTTTTAAGAAAAGTATTTTCGAGGATACTATTCTTTTTTTGTTTCACTAAAACTGCTTCTAGTTCTTCTTAAAAGCACTTTTTTTTCTTTCTAAAAACTTAATGCTTTTGGCTATAAGTATTCAAATAACGTAAAAAGCCGGTTGAGTTACAAGTAAAATGTCAAGAAGTTATAAGAAGTTATAGCTTCATTGGAGGTGAATTCTTAGCCTATTTCTGGATCCTTTCTAGATACTATTTTTATTATTATTATTGTAATTTAAGACCATGTGGGGAAGAGCTAAGCTATGAAATGGCCAAGTGATTTTTTTGCATTGAGATAATACTGTATTTAACTTCATTTGTATATACTCTCCGTGTATGTTTAGTTCGTTTATCATTCAGTACTGTTTAGTCATTAGCTTAGTTGTAGCTTAGCTGTCAAGTAGTCAGGGGCGGATCTACGTTTTACGTACCGGGTGCTGAAGCACCCATTAACCCCGACACAAATTCTGTATAATTATATAGAAAATACATGGAATACTGTTATAAAGAACTAGGAAGCACCCATTAAACAAAAAGTCTTCTGGGTGCTTTGATTAAGAGGTGAGAATAGAGTCCACAAATATGAAGTGGTCAAGGGATCAATTCTTGCATGAACCAATTTTTTTATATGGCCAGAGAGTGAGCATTCACGACCTTAAAATCCTGGATCCGCCATTGCAAGTAGTTAGCAAGTTACTCTTTGATACCATGTCAATTTATGCATTTGGACGATCAATTTCACCTCTCGCTTGGAGACTCCATTGGTGGACTCTAGAACCTTCGCATGTGCTAAGAGAGAAGAAGACTTGATTCTCAAAGATGAGGGAATAAATTATTGTATTTCTGATATCCCAATGAGATGTCTATACACGTGGATACAAGACCACTAACCTACTCCAAGGGATCAATTCTTGCATGAATCAATTTTTTTATATGGCCAGAGAGTGAGCATTCACGACCTTAAAATCTTGGATCCGCCATTGCAAGTAGTTAGCAAGTTAGTTGGAGTAGGTTAGTGGTCTTGTATCCACGTGTATAGACATCTCATTGGGATATCAGAAATACAATAATTTATTCCCTCATCTTTGAGAATCAAGTCTTCTTCTCTCTTAGAACATGCGAAGGTTCTAGAGTCCACCAATGGAGTCTCTAAGCGAGAGGTGAAAGTGATCGTCCAAATGCATAAATTGACATGGTATCAAAGAGTAACTTCCGATTCAACCGTTCCTGGCATCTCTTAGTTCAACAGGTTGAGCAGAGTTCTTCGATCTGCCCTTATTCTCGATCGATCTGTACGGTGTAAGCTTCATTTCATCTTCAACTCTATTTTCCTAAATCCTACTCTTCTCTTTTACTCTGTATCTCTTCGAAATTCAATATGGTTGTTGTCGATCAAACCAATGCAACTAGTACTACCACAAATGCCGAAACTGTTGTTAATTCTATGATGGATTCCAAATATCCCCTCTACTTACACCCGTCAGAAAATCCTGGAGCTATGCTAGTCAGTGTGGCCTTCAGTGGAATTGGATATAGATCCTGGCGATATGCAATTTTATATGGTCTTTTTGTTAAAAATAAAACTAGTTTTATCAACGAGGAGTGCAAATATCCTGATCCTCAATCACCCAAATTCTGGCAATGGAAACGGTGTGATGACATGGTAACCTCGTGGGTTCTGAATTCACTCTCAAAGAAGATAGCAGACAATGTGGAATATGCCAGTGATGTTGAATTGTGAAAGGAGTTAGAAGATCCATATGAGCAAACTAATGGTGCGAGACTATATCAAATTCAAAAGGAAATTAATAACTTATCTCAGGGAGTCATGGACATCAATTGTTACACTCAATTGAAGAAACTCCGGGAGGAATTGAGTACTCTGATCAGGGGTCGTTTGGTACGAACACAAGTAATGCAGGGATTAGTAATGCAGGGATTAGTAATGCAGGGATTGTAGTGTTGGGATTATTTTTTATCAAGTGTTTGGTTCATATTAAAAATTAATTATGCAATGTATAAGTTTGGGTTTAGTAATTTTAAGTCTTATCCATGTATAGCTAATCCATGGATTAGTAATCCCTTCCTTTCCATGGTATTAGTTAATCCCTCATATGAGGTATAATTAATCCATGTATTAGGTAGGAGTAAATTGAATTGACCAACCAAATATGGTATTGGACGGATTAAATTTTTATACGGGGATTATTTTGTTTAATACGGCCTACCAAACGACCCCTGAGTGCAAAAACATAGTGCAGTTGTCAGTGCTCCTGTGGTGCTAAGGAAAGTATGCACAAGGCTGAGCAGGATAGGAGATTAATTCAGTTCCTCAATTTACATAGCAAATGAGATCTCCAAATCAGATGGTTGCAGATTCTGTTTCTCTTAACGCTAATGCCTCGGGGAATGCCAACTACGACTGTTCAAAATCGAACTGTAACCGTTAACCAAACCAAAACCCATAATTTATTGGCTTATTGGTATCAGGTTATCGGGATAATGGTTGGTGAATGGATTGAGATTTTATAATTAACGGTTTAACGATGGATTACTCAATTTTCTTATCGGATAAATCGTTAACCCATTAAGAATTTTTATATTTACGTATGCATATCTTTAATTATGCCCATTAATTACATGTGAATCTACCTCCTCTGAAGACTTCAAAAAGATTTATATATAAACACATCACCTGTATGTAGATGTTTGATTATATAAAAGTTTTCAACGTTTGACCAGTTTTCAGTCTTTCATTTTTTTGACATGAAACAGTTGGCTGCAACCAAAAGAAAAATGTATGATAAGTGCATTAGTGCAGTACAAACTACAAAGTATTAATAGATTCTATCATATAGCAACAGATGTTAACAAGTTTGATAAACTAAAGTGCAGTACATATTAACGAGGGAGTTGAGTCACTTTATCAGGTGTGGCCGTTTGGTATTCACACGACTAGGATTGTTCAAAAATTTTCTATATGGTTAGCCGATAAACTGCCCAATAATCGTTAATCCGATATCAATCTGGTTTAAATAAAGTTCTAATAAATCTTCAGCTTAACACTATTCAGGAAAATAAACTTTTGGTTTTTGTTATTATCAATTAATAGTAAAAACTGAGATTATCGATTGTAAGAAAATAATGAAACTTTAATAACAACGATTGAAATTCAAGGTGAGAAGTATGGGTTGTGACAAGATATGTGATCAACTATTATTTTGGGTAATTCTGTACTAAGTTCACTCTTAGTTTCTGTTGACTCTTTCGATTTCAACAGATGATTAGGCTAATCTTAGAATACAAATTCTTCTTCAAATGAATGAAAGTTTCGTTAACCAACCTAATAACAGGTCCTATGAACATATGCAAAAATACAGTGAATGAATGATCTTTTGAAGACCGTCTCTCGATTATTCCTTCCAAGTTTGGTCAATTGATTATTCTCTAAGCTCTTACGATTGCTTATAAGAGATGTAAAATCAACCTAAACAAGATAACACAATACGAATTACAGAAACACTTCTCTTTTGATTAAAGTAAAACAACAATTGATCTTGCAATTCAATTAATAATTCATTCAACAAATTCAAGCAACTAGCATAGAGTAAACCCCAAACAATAGTCAAATCACAATATTTGTCAATAACTCTAAATAAAAAATTACTCCATGGTGGAGAAGTTATTTATCCCAAGAGTATTAGAAGAACAAAAAGACATTACAATTCCCAAAATCAAACAAACTTCCGTATCAAATGGATTTGATGAAGTAATTGATTCTCCGTTGTTTCCTTGCCTTCTTCTCTCCAAAAGTTGCTCCAATCTCCGCTACCTTCTTTTTCAGATGAGCTAGGCTTCATATAGGTCAAAAAGAGTCACCTCCTAATTTACCAAAATAGTAAAGTTCCCGGAAACGGACATGCGCCGCCGTGCATCTGGAGATGTGACCGTGCTCATGGCCGCACATGTCTAGCAGAATACTGTGTCACTTGCATGGTCGTGTGCGTGCTGGGTGTCTCTCATGAGCGGTCACATCTGAGTTTCGCTCCTACTCAACTCTTTTTTTCCATTTGAGTGCATTATTCGTTCGTTGATCCCCGAACACGATCCCGACAAGATCCATTGGGCTTTTACTTATATTTCAAAGCTCCAAATAGCTTGAATTAGCTCCATAACATCTGCATACTCGGAATCACTCCTACGAGGCATAAAACACACACTCAGTACAAAACAATACCACTTAAAGTTCAAACACGAATAAAATACAACGAATTAGCGTGCAATAAGTGACCAAAATACGCAATTTTAGCCTCCCATCAAGTCTCTAACCGAGAGGTGAAATTGGTCGTCCAAATGCATAAATTGACAAAGAACTTGCAAGCAGTAGTAGAGACTGGTGTAGAGGGATTAGACGATAGTACAAATCCTAATTAGTATATTCAAATAATACGAAAAGCTACTTGAATGACAATAAAATTAAAATGTAAAGAAATTATATCTATTTTCATATTGCATTTGTAGACTATATCGGGAAGAGCTAAACTATGAAATAACAAGTGATTTATCTTTGAGTGTTTGCATAGACAATCTAGGGTAAATACTTATGTGAACATGGAATTTACACATGACTAAATAATTACCCGTAAGAATTAACAAATCAAAATGAATACAGAGGCGTATTGATGATTTTAAGAACATGGTGCACCATTATATTAATTAAAAAGGGCATGAAAAATTAGGAATTTATTTATGGGATCAAATCCATAACCTGAGGCACTTAGTCACTAGTATAACAGAGTAACCACTAGAGCATGAGAGGTAGAGATAGGCCGAAAAAGAGTTGGAGAGAGGTGATTAGGCATGACATGGAGTAGCTACAGCTGACCAAGAACATGACCCTTAATACGAAGATGTAGAGGTAAAAAATTAGAGTAGTAGGTTAGATAGTCTAGATTATTCATACCTGTAGTATTAGTACGTACTCTCGCATTTGGTTGGTATTATGTTTCTTTGATTACATGTCGTTTTATGCATTTCGGTCATCTTACTATCTTGTTATTATTTATGCTATTTTTACATGGCTTCTCGGTGTTGTCCCGTCTTTTGTTTTTAAATTGTGGTGCTTATGTTTTCCTAAGCCGAGGGTCAATTGGAAACAAACTCTTTACCTCCACATGGTAGGGGTAAGGTCTGCGTACAACTACCTTATCCAGATCGCACGATGTAGGATTATACTCGGTATGTTGTTGTTGTAATGTGATATCATTAAAAAAAATTCAAGAAACATAAGACACCTCTCACGGTTGCGAGTCAATTGTACGAGACACAAAATAAAAATTTTCAAATATATATTATACCACAATATAAAGTTGCAGCAGCAACCTAGCTCAATGAAAATGGGTAAAATAAAAAAATAGCTAGATTTATAAGTGGTAATTGAAAAATAGTCATAGTTTGAAAAGTATCGAAATTTAGCCACTTTTCATGTAAAGATAAATCTGAACGAAAATATTGTTCAAAGAAAAACGTTCCAGCATGTTATACATGAGTTTGAATTTTTCACATGTGAACTTCATACACAAGTGCTCCAATCTCTACTATATTATGCTGGAACTTTACGTGTGCTGGAGTTCCAGCATAATATGCTGGAAGTTCATACATAGGTGCATGCAGTAAAATAGTAGTTATTTTTTAATAACCGGTCCGAAAACTAGCTAGCCTGTAATGATTTTACAATGAAAATGTATTTGGCAATACAATTACTCCCAATTGAAAAAAGAAGTGTCTAAAAGAAGGCGGGAGGCCAAAACTTCTTCTCCTTCTCGAACAAGCAGCTCCTTCAGAGAAAAAGTCACACTTTTAAAACCCTCTAAAACCTAAAGCCTCATATTCTACTGCTTCACTTTATTGTTAAAAATCTTGAGAAATTACTTCAATATGTCAATGGACCTAGACCCAGATGAAGTCTTTCGTGACGATGAAGATGATCCGGAAAGTGAATTTTACAAGGTCCCTATTATTAATAATAAATTTTATTCACTTACTTGTTTATGTTAAAGTTGAAAATTAAATTATTTGGTATTTTTATATCAAAATGTGCAATCAAATTAAACATGCAGGAAAGAGATGCTACTAAGGAATTATTGGTATACCTTGTAGATGCTTCGCCCAAGATGTTTTCCATTACTTGCCCTACGGTTAGTCCTAAATTACCAGTTATTTTTCTCATTTTGTTTAATTTTTTTAAACTTGATTTTAGTTCCTTTATTCTATTGACATTTTCCCGTTACTTCACTTCAGAAATTATTATTCCCTCGTTCTAATTTATGTGACATAGTTTGACTGGGGACGTTGTTTAAGAAAAAAAAACATGTGGTCTAAAACAAATTTGTGGGGCATTAAGGGTAAAATGAGAAATTTAAAGTTAAATTTTGTCTAAATATAAAAATGTATCATTCTTTTAGGGACAAACTAAAAAGCAAAGCACATCACATAAATTAGGCTAGAGGAAGTGATAAAATAGTGCCCTTCGTGGTGTCCAGCTAGCTAGCGTGTTCCTCGACTCAATTATTCCACTGAGTATGCATTTATAATGGATAGCTCTGGTTATCAAGGCTCAAACAGATGGAAATAGATTATCTAATGTAGTTTTTGCCTCCACCGGAAAATTGAAAAAAATAGAATGTGCCTTTTAAACTATATGATTAGGAGATTAGTTCATTCAGTAGAGGTGAATGGGGATACTTGATGATTTGTTAAGCTGATAAAGATGACTGTTTCATTGGGAAGTTCTTTTAGAAGCTAAGTTATAATCCGATTGAAAGGCGTTTATTGTTAAGCGCAGTTGTGAATACGGTTCTTGTGACACACTCTTGATGAAAAATAAGGGAGGAAGATAAGTTGTATCCGTAGAGAGCAGGGTTCTGACCATTTCAGACCATAGCAATGACCAAAAACACCAGGGAGAAAGATAAATCATATCTGCTTAAGCCTTGGTTGGTAGAATTGTCTGGTACATATGCTGGTTGGAGGTAATAGGTACCCGGTAGAATATTCAAGGAGTGCAAGCTAACCCATATACCATTGATATAAAAGGAAGAAAAAGAGCAAGGGAGGAAGATAAGTTAGGACCTAGTGGGCGTTTGGACATAAGAATTGTGAAATTCCGGAAAAAAGTAAATTTTTTTTTTAGTGATTATAGTATTTGAAAATTAGAGTTGTATTTGGACATAAATACAATTTGGAGCTTTTTTTGAATTTTTGTGAGTAATTTGTAGTGAAAATTTTGAAAAATATTATTATTAATTTTTTTTGTTGAGTTTTTGGAATTTTTGAAAAATTCCGAAATTCAACTTTAAGTGAAATTTGAAATTTTCATTGCAAACACTGATTCCGAAAAAAATGATATTTTTTATGGCCAAACGGGTCTTGTTTGGTGTGTTTTGAACTTTTGGATGGAGTCTTGAGAAATTAAAGGTTTTTGGCAACTTCCTTTTTCTTTATTTCAGAAAATTAAGGGTATATCCGGAGGCATATTTTGCTCAGTTTAGGACTTGTTTTCTTGAGGGGTAGTGGTGGTGGTTGGGAGGCACCTCCTAGAGATTGGAGTGCTAATGTATTTCATTTTCTTGTAATTTTTTATTTTGATTGAGTTTGTGCATGTAGTTGTACAGTTATTACGAGCAGTATTTCTCTTGAAAACATTTTTGTCATAATTTTTTAGCATTTTTGACCCTTTGAGTGTAAAAATGTGGAATCCCACTCAGTTTTTCAATTTTTGCAGGATGATGAAAAGACCGCTACTCATTTTCAACTTTCCATCAATTGCATTGCACAATCTCTCAGAACTCAGATTATTAATAGGTCTTATGATGAAGTTGCTATATGCTTCTTTAACACTGTAAGCTTCTTTTTGTTCCTCATAAACTGTACATCAAAAGATGTGCCTTCGACAACTTCTTTTATATAACATCCTTAGTCGCTACTTTTTTTTAATTATCTAAAATTATTTAAGATTTTATGTTAGTTAAAATATAGTGCTACCTAATATTTGCAGGATCCTATTTTTTATATAAAAAAAGCTGAATCCTGAACTAGTCTTTATTGGATCTTCTTTTCCAGCTTGATTGTTACTTGAGAATTCTGTTACTTTATAGTGTGAGAGGAAGCTTTCATATTATGGATGGAAATATGCTGCTAACAAAAAGTGTGGCTGTTCAGCCTAGTTTCTAAGTAAACTTACTTGATAAATATGTGTTAGGTTAGCGGTTTGGATAGTAATGTCTCTGATGGTTCTTGTCTCTTTCTCCTGTCACGAAAGAACTTCAGACAAGGAATGAAGCAGAAGATGTATCAAAGACGTCTCATAAAAGATAGTTGTACAGACTGTACATTGTGATTCAGGGGATAAGTGGGTTATGTGTGGTTAGTATATGTCGTACTTTGGTTTGAACAAACATGGACTAACTGTTGCTAAGTAATTTCAACCTTATGATTTGACCTCATCTTTCTTTGTCGTACGAGAGGATCGATCCATATTCTCAGCTAATTAGGGGAAGACAGTCTCTATTCATTAGCTATCTGATAAAAATCTAATGTGGATCCATATGCGTATAATTCTTGTTTTGCATTTTGTTAGTTTGTGTTTGCTCCAAGTCATACACATACAGTCTTTAAGAAATTCTTGTCCCTTATGTTGATTATCTTCTAATTAAATGTTCAAATCAAAGAATGAAGTAAAGTTAAATATATTTTTGAAGAATGGTATGAAACTGGTAAAGTTATCTGCATCTGAGTTTCAGTTTTACCAATAAGTAGACTAGCTTTTCCTTGTGAGTTATGTCCGTCTGTTGTTCTAAAGAACTTTCTGCTTGAAACTCTGAGAACGGAGTGGATGCTCAGGACCTCACAGGAAAGAAGAGTAGCAAGGAGCTAGCTGCACCTAGTAATCAGTGGCGGGTCTATCTTATTCCATTACCATCAGTTTGTTGTCTTTCTTGAATCACTTTGATGAAAATTATTAGCATCTCACATTGGTGGGTAGAATGACTGTCGTTTGCTTATATTGTCTTCGGCAATCCTCACCTCATAAGCTAGCTTTTGAAGTTACGGTTAGGCCCAAGGTCCAGTTTTTTTACATGGTATTAGAGCTAGATTTTGTGATAAATTTCCTTTATCACAAAAGAATGTAAATTTAGATTTTCATTTACTTGTGGGCATCCAGATCTTCCTTGTACTATATAAGTTTGATTAAATAATATTTAGGTAGGCGATATGTATATATGTGTGTGTGTGTGTGTGTGTGTTCAAGACAACGTGAGTTAACAACCACTCTTCTTTCAACGCAAACTAGCTTTTTGCTATTTTCTCCCTATTTAACACCCTGTTTCCTCTTTTGTTTTTTATTAGTATTTCCAAATTTCTATTTAATGATGATTTGTTTATGTTCACCTTTATGTGATTTCAGCGGGAAAAAAAGAATTTACAGGACTTAAGTGGCGTTTATGTATTTAATGTTCCAGAAAGAGAGGATCTGGATAGACCAACAGCCAGGCTAATTAAAGAATTTGATCGAATAGAAGGTAAATTTTCATATTGGCCTCTAATTTCAGTACAAGTTTTTGGTGGGTGTGTAGTTATGCAACTATCTCTGTTTAGACAAGATCCTAAATTGGTCATCAAAAGCCTAGCCTTATGTCACATCATTACAGTCAAACTCACATAATAAAAGTGACTCGTGCCAAGCTGTTCCATCATCATTTTTTGTTTTCTTTTATTTTTTCTTGTAAATGTGACTTATTTCTAATATTTAGGATAAACCCATCCACCTCCCCCCC
>MCJB01035185.1:10398-32444 GCA_002018475.1 Nicotiana obtusifolia | reverse complement strand
AAAAAAAAAACCCAAAAAAAGAAAAAGAAAAGAAAAAGATAAAAGAAATCAAAAAAGGAGAAAAAAGGAAGATTAGAAACAAATTGTGCTTTAGTTGATTATAGACCAGCTGAGTTATCCCTTCAGGTGCAATGACCATTTCTGAAACCTTGTATTAGTTTGCTCTCCTTTCTGATGAGCCCTCGTGGTCTATAGTTAGCACTTATATTATTAAAGCATTAGCGACCTTCATAGGAACTTTACACTAGTGAAGACACTGTGTATAAAAGGCAAGCTTGGTGAATTCGGTTTTTGCGCGTGGCCTTGCTTAGCTAACGCTTTACTGTTGGCACGAAGGTACTAAGTCGTGCACCTGATCACCCGTGGACTTCCTCTTTAAGAGGACATCACTAGACAATAAATATTGTTGGCAAGTGATACCATTAATTGAGCAAGTGATAACATCAATTGTTTTCTTTTTCCTTTTCTGTGGAATCAGTGGGCTGATAGACCTAAAAATTGTAGCATCACTTCAGTCTTCACATACATTCTTTTTTTTTTGTTGATAATGGTAACTAGTCTTCACATACATCAATTGTTTTAAAAATGTTATGCATGCATTTTCTAGTGATAGGAATAAGAAATTAGAAAGAAAACTTGCTACTAAAAACTAAAAATGACATCTTTCCATCTAAGTTAAAAATTTAAAATCGTTTTTGAACTTGATTTGCCTAATTTTTTTTCAAGCGATTAATTATAAATTTTTCAATCTCTTATCCCAAAATTTATTTGTCTCTGTTGTGATTTTCTCTTGCATTATACACATATATGTAAAATATATTATATTTGAATATCATTCTTAATTTTTTCTACACCATTCTTCATTAAAACCCACATTTTAGTTATTGCGCGTAAAGGGGACCTTAGCGCTTTTCTATACTTTTCATTTTTGAAAACTCGGGCTTGTTGTCAGATCTTCCAAATTTGGAACAACTCTCTCGAATATATGTTGAAGCAATCACTTTCACCGATTCTTCACATTGTTGTATGAAGTGCTTTAATAGTCCTTATTTGACCAGAAAACTGGAATATCCTAAAATGATGGTTATTTCATAATTAGTAATAATGCAGAGCATTTTCTGCTATGTCAATGGACTGAGAAAGCTTCATCCTCTATACTATCAGTTAAATGTCTTGCCTCGTCAATGGATGGACTTAACCCGGTGTGACTTTTCTTTTGGTTTTCTAGAGTTGTGCTGCAATCACCTGTTTTATATGTTTGCAGAAATATTTGATAAAGAAATAGGCAGCAAGTATGGAATTGTGCCTGCATCTCGTGAGAATTCTCTTTACAATGCTCTCTGGGTTGCACAAGCCCTTCTCCGTAAAGGGTAAGATTTGTTCTATTCTCTCGTTTACTAGCCATTTCCTTCTCATTTTCTCTTTGTTTTTCCCTGAGATGCTGTGCGGCCCCTATTTTACTTGTCTTTAAAACCATTTTCAGATCTGCAAAAACTGCTGATAAGCGCATGCTCTTCTTTACAAATGAAGATGATCCTTTTGGAAATCTCAGAGGTGTCATAAAAGTGGATATGATGAGGACAACACTGCAGCGTGCCAAAGTATAGTATCTATGCCACATATTGATATATCAATATTTTAGTCAGTTGAAAACAAATATTAAGGGAAAAGTAATTTATGTAAAGATAACTCTGAGTGAATACGGATGTTTGAGTTTTCGCCATTGGTTACTGGTTGAGCCGTCCGATAGGGGGATAGTATACATTCAATCCGGATAAGACATTGAGATGAAAGACGAATCAAGCAAGAAAAGCAGATTGTTTTGTAACTTTGCTTGTCAAATAATTTTTGAATGACTATTACACTACCACTCTACTCATATCGCAAATGGTTGCAGGATGCTCAAGATCTTGGTATTGCAATTGAGCTTCTTCCACTAAGTCGACCAGATGATGATTTCAATGTTTCCCTTTTCTATACTGTATGGTCATTGTTTATTTTTTAGATCCTTTAAAATTGCATGTCGTTGTTGTCTAATTCAAGATCTTGGGCTTCAGGATTTACTTGGTTTGGAGGGTGATGACCTTGCTCAGTTCAAGGCTCTTGTAGGAGAGAGGTATACCTTACAAATATTTTCAACTGTTGAGAATTCCCCATGGATATTTGTGAGCTATTCAAGTTTGTTAATATGCTTAGTATATGTATGGCTATCTCATAGTTAGCACTAGTCAAATGATGAATCTCCATCTAAAAGTAAAACTACTTTCTGATGGACTTGATAGTTATTAACACAACTTACTGTAATATGCTTAATGATTATTCATCAAAAGGAGTCCAAAAATAGAAGAGCTTGTTTCATAATAGTCGTTCTTTCTTTGGGTGACTGAAATGAGGTGGTTGTTTGTTGTGAAAATATATCTCTAAGTGATCTAATATTCATGACGAACAAATCACCTGAGTTTTCTTTCCTACAACTTCTTATAGTAGTCATAGGGGGATTCATGTTAGAAGAACTCTGAGTTTATTAATTGAAAACTTTTATTTAAACACTATTTATTATTCATGTTCTTAGAAAAAGTGATTATCTTTCAACTCTAAATAATTTCGGTGGAATACCTAAAAACCACCCTAAACTTGACATGGATTATTAGTTACACCCCTAAACTATTCATGGTCTTAATTACCCCCGAACTTGGCCTTTTGAGAGAAATTACCTCCCTGGACGCTGATGTGTTGAAGAGTGTGGGTGCACTCTCTTTTAAGCGCGTCGGAGTGAAGAAAAATTAAAAAATCAGCTTCCAAGTAGGTTATTTTTTAACTTTTAATTGTTATATAGTCATATATTTGATTTATTTGTTACAACTATGTATTTCTTCTTGCTTCATCTTAACATATAATGTGGACTTTACTCTAACTTTTATTCTTTTTAATTTCTTCTATAGATATAATGTCTATTCGTTCCAAGTTCCAACTGCATATTTCTTCTTTTTTTCGGGGCCAAATGTTTAAAAGTTTGGTTGGAACTCCATCATTTTAGCCAAATAGAAAACTTTTAGCAAAAATTAATGGAGTATTAGTTGTGTATTTTCTGTTATTTTTTTCTTTAGATATAATGTCTATTTATTTTAGTTGTGTGTTTTTATTTCGAGTCAAATCAGTAAAAAAAATGGCTGTAGCTCCATTATTTTTTACCAAATAAAAAGGTATAGCCAAAATAATGCACTTGCAATTGTACGCTCTTTTTATTTCTTCTTTTGATAAAATGCCTATTTATTTCAACTGTGCACTTTTACTTTTTCCGATAATATCTGGAAAAAAAATATATTTTAGAGCTCCATAATTTAGAGCTATATAAAAAATTATAGCCGAAATCAGAAAAATCAAACTATGTAATTTTTATATCTTTTTAGATGCCTTGACTATTTATTTCAGCTGTATAAATCTTTATTTTTAGGTCAAATTCAAGAAACAATAACTAAAACTTTATTATTTTTAGTCAAATAAAAAAATTAGCCTAAATAATGTAGTTCTAGCCAAGTTTTATTATAAATATTATTCGAAAAAGATTATCTAAAAAAGTAAACACACTTAAAAAGGTATAAAATATCTTTTATTTTTCAAAAAATACCACATAGACCGGAAAATCCACGTGGCAGGCTAGTGCATGCCATTTTTCTAGGATGAGATCGTCCAAGGGGGTAACAACTATCGAATAACCAAGTATAGGAGGGTAATTAAGACGGCGGATACTTCCAGGATGTAACCAATAATACGTGCCAAGCTTAGGGGGGTTTCAAGTTATTTTGCCAATAATTTTTATATATTTCAATCAAATTCAAAAACTTTATCTACATATTAAAAAATAAAATTTATTTTTATTACATAGCCTAATACATATGGTCTTAAAGTTGCCAAGTGGCTTTTTATTATCTTGCCACTTGGCTTAACCTCAATGCAAACTACTCTCCTATTTTATATATATACAAAGATACAGATAATAGAATTGCCAATTTTTATTAGCTTGTCACTTGGCTTAACCTCAATGAAAACTACTCTCCTATTTTATATATAGATATAGAATTAGATTGTTAACGTTCAGAGTTTTCTGTCTGTCCCTTCAAGATGCATTTCTCCTTATGTCTAGGCATTTGTACCTAGTGTGTGGAAGCATGCATGTATTTTTTTTCTATGTAGCATAACATAATATAATCATATTTTTTGGTAAGTAACACAATATAATCGTATAAAACCGTTGAAGTTTCTAAAGATTAGAAAATCTTTGAATTTGTTGTATCACCAGACCACATATACAGATAATTTTAATCCTGATAGAAAGCTACTATCATTTGAGAAAATAATTGCTGAGAGACTGACATAGATGTATAAGACAGACAAGATTATCGTCCAATATAATTAGGCAGGGACATCACAAGTCTGGTAAATGAAATATGAAAGTATAGTTACCATGTGGTTGTTTCCATTGAGTAGCATTTAGCAGGCATGAATAGAGACAATGAGATAAAACTTCGAAATTAGAGGGATTGAACATGAAAAGGACATAAAATTCATCAACTTGTGTATAACGCAAGTAAAAAAAGCATAATACTAAAGAGAGAATGAAGAATGTTCAGATTATCAGCAAAGCTCCTCTACTTCCAATTTCAGGCTTCGCTGAAGGACAGATTTCATCTTTTTCAATAGGTCTTGTTTACTGTAGAATGTACTTCTTTGTTATTTGAATAGTCTTCTTGAACAATAGGAAGAGGTTTTTTACTGGAAGGAGAACAGAAGGGAAATAACATCCATCTTATGCCTGTAGAGAGAAATGAGTGGTCCAAATGGGTGATGTGAATGTTCAACATATTACTTGTTAGTTTCATTTATTTATTTATTTTCTTGATTGATGACATGAATACTTAAATGTGGAAAACCAAATAACATGAAGATGAGATGACCAGATTGGTAAGGGGGTTGAATGCGACCTGGGTAGACGCTCAAGATTTGGTATCCGTGCTTCCTACGTCGTTAAACAGCTCAATTTTGTACACATCTTTTATTTATCTGAGAATCTGATTGGTGATGGGTCTTGTGTCTATGTTACTGATTTATGAATTTTTAGAACTTCCACCATTTCCAAAATCTGTGGTTTTATTCTCTTATGATCAAGATGTCTGGATAATGAATGCCAGTTCGCAAGGTGTTAAGGAGTTGAACGTACTTAGAGCCTGTTAGTTTTTTATTATCCTTTTAAAACCTAAATTTACTAATAATGTGTTGGCCATGTTCCTTCCCTATGTTTGCTATATCAGGTTTGAAGATCTGAAAGACCAGCTAAGAAAACGCATGTTAAAGAAGCGCAGAGTTCGAAGACTTAGATTTTTGATTTTTAATGGATTATCTATCGAACTTAACACCTATGCTTTGATCCGTCCAACTAATCCTGGTCTGCTTTTGTTGCCCTATCTTTCACTATGTAATGATTACTGTTAGGTGATTATAAAGTAATCTTCAGACCTCTTTTTAACTTTCTGCAGGGACAATAACTTGGCTTGACTCGATGACCAATCTTCCTTTGAAGGTACTTATTAGCTTCATCATCATGCTTTGCTTTAATCTTTTTTTTTCTTTTGCAGTTTTCTATCAGTTTTGCTGTGTTTATGTGCGTCTCTTTTTTGGTGGGAGGGAGCTTCATGGAATGATTGATCATAACTAACCTTCGTACTTTTTTGGGGTTTTGATCTAAGTTGCTCGGATACGGGTTCGGTGTCCGACACGAGTGCGGATCTAGAGGTTGTATCCTTTGAGATGTAAATTCTAAGATTTGCTGATACGGGTCCTAGTACGAATACGGGTGCGGGAATCGGGCTAAAAATAATTCAAAAAAATAAAAATATCTCTACATTATGAATTTTTATATGGAATACTTACATATAACTTGTAAAGTGTGAATTTCTTTTTATTCTCAAGTTGTAGATAAGTAAATGATTGATTTCCTAGATAAGGTCAGTGTTATCAAAGGCGAAAAGCACAAAAAAGCTCTAAGGTCTGTTGGGGCTTTAAGCTCAAAGTGCAAATAAAGCGTGGGCTTTAATGAAGAAAGGCGCAAATGGAGAAAAACTACAAATATGTATGTGTAGTCCAAGACTAATATCTATAAGCATGAATACCAAATATATGGACAAAGAAATTGAAGAAAATTTACGATAAAGTGAAATATCAACTATTTAGTGTCGCGTTTTTCGGATTACATTCGTTAGCAAGGAAAAGTATGCCTTGGAGCCTTGATGACAACACTGAAGCGCCCGTTAAGCGAGGCAAAACGCACAACATGTTTTGAGCCTCGCTTCAGGGTTTAAGCATGCCTTTGATAACACTGGATAAGGTATGCTATTTTCTTCAAATTTACCCTAGTTTTGGTTATGATTTCGGGAAGCAAATTGTATCTCGTCTCGAACTTTTTCGTCCGTCACGGTCGAAGCACCTAAAATAGTTTAACCAGATACGGTATGGATCCCATACCCACACCCACACTAGCGTGTCGACATGGGTGCGGCACCTAAATTATCGTGTCAGAGCAATTTAGGTTTTGATTCCTTATAAGTTCTGACTCTAACGGATTTGGAGCTATCTTTTGCTTATTCGTTGAGTACTAGTTGCTGTTTCTTTTCTTTAGAACACCGACCATTTCGCCCTAAGCAAAATCTTATTTGACCTTCCATCTTCCTATATATTCTGTCAGCATCTATACATTTTTATGGAAAGAACCATCAGGATAAGTTTTTGGTTTCACTTCTCTGTACATCCCAAGCATACAACAATTTTTTTTGGTTTCCTTGCGGGCCAATCATGTTGAGATCCTGGTTATGAATATTATCTGGCACTCTTTATTAATGAATATCATGTGGAGATCTTGCTATGAGTCCATTGCAAAACGAACAAGCAACTTTATTAAATAAAATGATCAGGATTTTTATTTTATTTATCTGTTATTAGTTATTAAACGAGTCCTTCTAAAGCGATTTAGGTGTTCTTATCTGAGTATTTCTAGTTTCTTGTTCCACATTCTATCTTGAAAAAAATAATACATAGAATCCCGTATATATTATATAGGTATTACTTGTGCAATTTTATACCAACATTGTGTTACATTGTCAGACTAGTTTTAGTAATACAAACTTTTGTACCACAACCAAATGTTGTATTAGTTTGTTGTGTTTTATACTGAACTTACTATTTCTTGTACGGGAAATCAAACAAGCTCATAGAGTTTTGGAGTTCACTGTAAAAGTTATTACTCTCTACTTCAGATTAGTAATGTGTCTTTGGAGAATCTAATAAATGTGTTAGATCTAGCACACAAGGTTCACTAGAAAAAAAGGCTAGCCCGGTGCATGAAGCATCCCGCATTCACGCAGGGTCCGGGAAAGGCCGCACTCACACAAGGTTCACTAGATGAGAAGTATTTGTAGTTATAGAAGAAAGTTTGTGAAAGTCAAAGTTGTGTTTGAACATGAACTTAATTTGGAAAAATAGTTTGTGAAAGTTGAAGATCTAAGAGTAGAAACCAGTGTTTCACTTGAAATATACTTTCATACCGATATTTCAATCTTTCACCTGAAGTTCAAATGCTGATGTGCAGTATTTGTAAATATTGCAAAAATATTTATGTCAAATGGGCCCTTAGTTTAGGATGAAATAGTTTCAACCTAGAGCGGAATGGACATAGAGGATTACTATAGCTGGCTCTGACTAGCTTGAGATTGAGGAGTTGATTGATTTGGTTTGTATGTAAACTTTTTCTGAAAATTTAATTCCTACTTTTGTACAATGGTAGCATACTAGAAGATAAAAAGTAAAAACAGTTGGGGGCTGTTGTGTCTGAGTGGGGGGCTGTAGATGGGAGGGGGTATGATGGAAACATAGGTGAAATTTGATTGGATTGCTATACTGTGCCACTAAAGAGGGTGTTGGCTGTATTTGGGATGGTGTTGCTAGTGGGTGTTGAGCTGCATAAATGTCGCATATTGAATATTTTTCCGAAGAAAAAGAAGACTCAGTTTCATAAGGAATTTCTAAATGTTTTGAACTATTTTGTCATTTGCCTAAAAATTATTTTGTTGGATGCTTTCTTCACATATTTATTCTTTCATGTAGCAATAACAATTTTTTGCCATGTCATATTAGTATTTGGTAAGTTATTGAGGATTTTTGTGTCAGCTTGTCTCCGAGTCCCTTCTTTCTTGGGCAAGTCACCAACTTCAAGTTGTCATTTTTTTTGATAATTAACTTCAAGTTGTCACTTGTCATTGAAGTTGGTATAAGATTTAATGAAATGTCTGATCTGCTCTTCTGATAGGATTTCTTATAGAGTACGTCTTTAAACCTGCTGTGTTCTTTCTTGTTTACAGACAGAGAGATCCTTCATATGTGCTGATACTGCTGCTATAATTCAGGAGCCTGTAAAGCGCTTTCAATCTTACAAAAAGTTGGTATCTGTTTCTTAAAACAGTGACTCCTTCCTCTAGTATGCCAGTTTTCTTCTTCTGCTACTATGATTCTACGCTTCTCTTTTGCTTCTTTCTTCTATTATCCTTATTTTAGGATATCTTTCTAGGAGGGAAATTTTTACATGTTTCTGCAGTTCTATTATAAAATAAAATTGCTAGTGCATTTTGATCTGAAATTAAATGCTGCAAATTAGTTTTTTTATAATGGTGGATAAATCGCGAATGGAAAATCAGTTTGCAATTCATGTTATCCTTCTATGGCTTGTTGAGAGTATATTTTAATGATGATCACTTTGATTTGTTTGATTAAGATTGTCATTATTTTATATTGGATGCTGTTACAAGTAGTGAATGCAACATGTTAGTTAAACTTCTTATTTTTGAAGATTGTGCTCTTCGTTTTGAAGAAGTGTGAGCTCTTTTTTCTCTTTTTGCTTAATGCTCCATTGACTTTGTCGACTTTTGCGCTCGTCATATAAAACACTGTACATTATTATTTTATTGTTAATAATTGTGTTACATATTTAGGGATCCAAAAAATTTAGGAGACTTTCCCGATTTTGCAAACTCATATATAGAGTGCATTTCATGTATGTTGTCAGCAATCAATTTAGTAAAATAATTCATTTTCAACAGGTAGAGTGAATGATATTTGTTTCTTTGCCAAAACTTCAAAAATTTAACTACTAAAGATTAGCTGTACCAGAACATATTAAAAAGGAGAAAAAAATTTAAGGTAGCATAATATCTTTGCAGATTATCCAAAGAGAAGCCAAATATTACCACCAAGCCTCGCCACAGACTATACAAGTTTTCAGCACCCAACAGCGCTATTTTAATTGGAAACAGGGTGCTAAATCTTCACTATTTGAATATTGAAAAGATTATGTAGTGAACTTAGTAATCCTGGAAAATTTCAAATTTTGTTTCCATGATATGCTATCATTTACTTTATTTAATGATCTAATGACCAGCCCAAATTGACTCTGGTATACTTCTTCAATCATTCACTGATGTCTTGTTCGCTTTTTGTTTCAGTGAGAACGTCATGTTTTCTGTGGATGAGCTTTCAGAAGTCAAGAGAGTTTCAACTGGTCATCTTCGTCTTCTGGGTTTCAAGCCATTAAGCTGCTTAAAGGATTATCATAACCTGAAGCCAGCAACTTTTGTCTTTCCCAGTGATGAGGTAGTTTCTTCAATAACCCACCTACATTATGCTTCTTTTGATTCAGTATATGATCATTGTTAAAGGCTATTCACAGTCTTCATGCGTCTTCATTGTTGACTATCTATGCTGGTTGATGTTAGTCTAACCACTATTGGTAAGAGTTTTTATATAAAGCATATGGCACTTTTGCCAGTTTATCTTGTTGACAGAAGGGGTAATGGATTGGATTATTTCACCTTTTAAAACTACATCTAGCTGACAAAAGTGCATGTCATGTGAATCTCTCAGTAATAAAGAGATGAGTCTGATGAGTGATCTTGAACTTTATGCTTTATTTCAACATTTCTATACCTATCTTCATGTCCATACGGCATAGTTAATCGAATTTAGCTTTAACAACTTGCACTATGCAGTACCAGTAGTTTTTAACCCATAACATTTTTTCCCCTTCGAATCCACCAATTAGGAATTATGCCTTTCACCATCTCTTAAGTCTTAAAAATGTCATTTCCATGACGATCAATTCTGCTGCTTCTCTTGCTCCCTGGCAGGAACTGATTGGAAGCACTTGTCTTTTCGTTGCTCTCCACAGATCAATGGTGCGGCTTAAGCGGTTAGTATGCCTGAATATTTTGTTCATTGAATTAGAAAATACGTTTAAGTTAATAGTAGGGAGTAATAAGTGCCAGTTATGCATATATTGACCTATTATCTAATTTTAGAAGTGGCTAGATGCCTTCTTTCTGCAGTAAAGGTTCATGCATTCTACTTTCAACTGGTTTATCATTTTCATTTCTGTTGCTGATTAAACTGTTTTTGTTAATTTAAATCTGAAAATGCGTGTCTAGGCAGCCTTTTGTTTAAAGTAGATTTAGGCAACTGTTTTGTTGTCTTCCTCTCCTTTCACCCTATGTTTAGGTAGTTTAAGCAAGTCTATCAGCATGCCACTGTGCTATAATGCTGTGCTGAATTTTGTTTGAAGTCATGTGTTAAAAGAGGCTGCAACTAGTTTGCGTTGATCTCAACCATTACATAACTGGCACTTTTTGCCGACTTTTGGGCTTCTGCTTGTCTTTTCCTCATTAATACTAGTTTCAGTTATTTTATATGTACCCTACCCTAGAAATAAACTCATCATCTTTTTGTTGCTATGCTTCTTAAGCGTGTTGCTATTCTTGTGTTTGACTTTTAACTATCATCGCAGCTTTGCAGTTGCTTTCTATGGGAATTCAAGTCATCCTCAATTGGTTGCTCTTGTTGCACAAGTAAGATAACCTTTTCCCTCTCCAAATATTTTTGGATTATAATGTAAGACAATGCTGCCTATTGATGCACCCATGATTGCTGATGCTGGAATCAGCAATCGCCTCTGACATGCATTGAAGGATATGAAGAGTGATCTGGCACTTTTCCAGGTCAAAAATCATGTTGTTCTTGCAATTCAAGAGAGCTTTTAAGAATATTAAGTCGAACATTCTTAATCATTATGTGATAGTATTTTCAGATTCTAAGAATAAAGGAACTTTCCTTACTTCATGTGGCTCAGCACGTAGCTCTCTTGTGTTTTACTTACCAATTTCAAAAAGAGCTTCTCTTCTTTCGTTCTCTTTCAAATGGTATTGGAGCCTCTACGATTTTGATAGAAACTTAAGTAGTTATTCCTACTGGCACCTCATGCTAGGTGAAAGTTTTTCTTCTTTTTATTTTCAGAGTTCAACATTCCGGTCTCTTTCTGCACCTCTTTCGTGATCATTTTGGCTAGACTAAGCCTTTTTTTTGTGGACTCTTTTGGCGACACCACTTCTCTTTTTGATAAATACTTCTTAATTTTTAATACACCTACTTTAAAATAATGATCTTTTCCTGGTCCCACTAACTTATGACTGTAACATTAATATTCTTTTCTATTTTTAGTAATATAATAATATGCAAGTTAAGCACACTTTGTAAAACTTTGAGCGCGTTTGAACTTCTCATCTAAGTTGCTCGGACACGGGTGCGGGTGTCCGACATGGGTGCGGATCCAGAGGTCAGATACTTCGAGATGTAAATTCTAAGATTCAGGGATACGGATCCTAGTACAGATTCGGGTGTGGGGATCCGGCTAACAATAATTCAACATTATAAAAATATTTGTAAATTATGAGAAATTTTGTGGAAGACTTATGTATAGCTTGTAAAGTGAATTTCTTTTTTATTCTCAAGTTGTAAAAAGATAAAGTATTGATTTCCTAGATAAGGTATGCTATTTTCTTCAAATTTACCCTAGTTTTGGTTCTGATTTTGGGAATCAAATTATATCTCGTCTTGAATGTTTCTATCCGTCGTGGTCAAAGTACCCAAAATTGTTTGACCAAATCCTGTATCCCATACCCACACCCATACTAGTATCGTGTCGACACGGGTGCGGCACCTAAACTGCCGTGTCGGAGCAACTTAGCTTCTCAGTGGAAATGGGGTGGAGGAAGTAGCCCTTATTGGTGTATTCTTTTGTCTGTGAATATCGGCAAAAACTTCTACCTGTTTATCATATATTTTCTTGGTTTTTTGCAGGATGAAATATTGACTCCTAGTGGTCAAGTCGAGCCACCAGGGATGCATCTCATTTATCTTCCATATTCTGACGATATCAGACATGTTGAAGAGGCAGGCGGAATATTTTTTATCTCAATGATTAGCCATAATTTTTTTTTCTATCGTGAAAAATAATGAAGTCTACATCTAACCAATGTGGTTGTACCTGCAGCTTCATACTGATCCAAATTCCGTACCTCATGCGACTGACGACCAGATAAGGAAGGCCTCTGCTTTAGTGAGACGTATTGACCTCAAAGATTTTTCTGTGTGCCAATTCGCCAATCCTGGTAAGATCTCATAACTTGGGGAAGCTGATTAAAATTCTATGCTGCCACTATACGTAGTTTCTATTCCAAATGGAAGCTTTTACAAGGTTCTTTGCTGTTGTTAGAATTGGAAGAGCGGCCCGATGATTTTCATGGAGTGGAACCTTTTGGAGCTTGATGTTATAGTTGGACTGGTCTATCTGATCCATCTATTAGTTGATTAAATGGAAATTAGTAGTGTAAAATTATGGGGTGGACATCCAAATAAAAGAAGTTCCTCATATAATTTGTTAAACATTTTGAGGTGGTGTAAATTGCTATTCTGCTCATAAACTTAAAATAAAATAGAACTTTTAAACTCTTGCTATTTAAAGAGGTCTGTAAATTCTGTTAATCCATGTATCTGCATCTGCAGAATATTAAAAAAATGAAAAATATAGTTTAGACAAAATTGTATAAAAAAGTGATTGCAAAATGTCATTCTACTTGCCTAAGTTCAACAATATGACCTTTACATTAATGTACTATTTGTAAGTCATTCAAGACATAGATTCATGTTCTGCTTGCAAAGTTGATGTATCAAGCTGATCTTAGAGAAGATTGCATAGCAAACCATGTAGGATATTTTGTATTGTCTGTTCTTTATAAATCACTGTGAAAAGAATGCTAGTGTGAAGTAGGATGCCTAATTCATAGGAGACCCTCTCCAATTAACAAGCATTCTTAATTTCTACAGAACAGTATGAAGTGCAGTGCCCCTTTCTATATACATCACCTCCCTTCCGAAGAATTGTAGCTTATATTTTGGGTCATATAGAAATTCCGTTTGTATTCTTACAAGAGCATTTCTTGCAGCATTGCAGAGACATTATGCAGTATTGCAAGCTCTTGCACTTGATGAAGACGAGATGCCTGAAATTAAAGACGAGACTCTTCCCGATGAAGAAGGGATGGCCAGGTAGTGACGGATTTCCACCATCTTAGGTCCCTTGATTCTGTGGTTTTGGTCTCTTTTAGTTTTCAACTTGACTCTATGTTCAGAAAGCTTGTTATTCTGACATTTCTTTTGTATATTGTTTGGGTGCTAGGCCTGGTATTGTCAAAGCATTGGAAGAATTTAAGCTCTCTGTATATGGAGAGAACTATGAGGAGGAAGATGCAAAAACTGATGGAAAAGCTGAACCCTCTAGGAAACGGAAAGCGAATGCTATGAAAGAATATTCCAACTATGACTGGTCTGACCTTGCAGATAATGGGAAGGTAACATTTTCAAGCTTATGATGTTACGCTATAGATTCTTGCCTTAACTTTGGGCTTTACAACAGATTCAGAATGTTATTAAACTATATTTTTCTATGGTTGGTTTGTGTTCGCTAAATTAGTTGCGACACAGAACTCTGTTAGTCTTCTATTATGTAAGGAACTTTTAGTGAGATAGGCACTGAATGTACTTCGGCCTAAGCTGTTATCAACAACCTGCTCTTTTTCAAGGTGCACATCATAAAATTCCATTAGTTTTCACTAGTATATATTTGGGTTTCACTTTTTTTTGGTTGCCATCTTGCAGTTAAAGGATTTAACAGTTGTAGAGCTGAAGTATTACCTAGCTGCACATGACATTCCGGTCACCGGAAAGAAAGAAGCCTTGATTAGTAGGATCTTAACTCATATGGGTAAGTGAGTTGTAACTATTTCAGATGTTTGGCTGTTTGCCATAAGTTTGTACAGTGTACACTCTTTTTTTGTAGCTTGTTAAGTAGTTATTCTTTCTTTCAGTTTGAGACTTGTACCTCTGGCATTATTTTGGAAATTAGGGGTTATTGTCATCTGTTGCTGCATGTATATAAAAAATTATGGTGACATTGATCGAATATGGATGTCAATGGGGGTAGGAATGGAGTTGATTCTACTTGACAAGCTTTGCCAATACTCCTTGAAAAATTAACTTAAATAGCCATCCATCCAAAATAATTCCGGTAGATGTATAATATATGTATAGTTTATGTATATCTAAATATTTTTAGCGGAGCGGCTAAATGTGTAACTTATCCCCTCCTTCCCACATCACGTGTAGACACGTACATAACGAAAGGTCCAAAACCTAGTTAATCGGTAAAGATACATGTACTTGATGCCCCATCCAAGAGAGAGACCCAAGTCCTAGTAGCCCTGCCAAATGGTACCAGTCAACTTTTCCACTATCACTCCAAAAAAACAAAACTCTGCCTTACATAAAGTTGCTAGAGTACGATTAACCTCTGGATTTGAAATCAAATGCAACATAAATTCCATATTAACATGAATATCAACTAGTTCTATTTCAAAGTGAATTCAAGTTCAACTCGTTTTATTCCTATCAATCATTTCCACAGTCACGGCAATCCACACGGACTCAAGCTGCTTATCCAAGAGTATCTAAGTTGTAATGTACTATAAATTATAATTAAATCATGGGGCTTTCACGAAAAAAAGAAATTGATAGGTGAGGACTTTTGTTAAAGCCAAGCAAATAAAAAGTTACCTAAGTATAATAAAAATATGAAGATGGTGACACTCGGCGTTAACACTCTAAAATTTAGAAATTCTAATCAAAGTTTTAATGATAACGGGCAGTAAATACTTTTATGTATATCTTTTCTGATTGATCCATCATCATTCTCTATTCTCGTAAGATGATACACACTAGCTAACAGCCTGCCAGAAACTTCATCATAGGCACATTGAGAAGCAAACATAAAACATGTTAAGAGTATTTATCTTTTTTGAACAGCCCAAAAATTTAGTGTCCTATTAACATCAATAACAATGCTATTGATAAATATTATAAGTATCAATTGACAAATGTCAAGTCCATTGATTAACGTAGAAACTTTATATCTTAGGTTAAATTTCAAATTCTCCTTTCTAAATAGCCGTCATGGTAAAGATTGCGGCAATTGTCTGAATCACCAAAATCCTGCTTTCTGAGGTTTCTTTTAAGTTTTAATCGGAACGAATGATTCTTATGTATAGAGATGACTTTGTTTTAATCGATACAACATTAAGTTAGGTGTGCACTTACCAACGTGAAAATAGCACGGACTAGCTAGTTTTCGGACTGATAATTTAAAAATAGTTATTTGCAAAGTCATTGAAAAATAGCCACTATTTTGCCGGAACACGGAAAGTTTCAGCATAAAATGCTGGATTGTGGAGCTCATATGTATAAACTTTCAACATATTGTGTTAAAACTCCAGCATATGGAAAGTTTCAGCATAATATACTGGATTTCCAGCATGTTATGTTGGAACTTCAACACATTATGAAATTCCGACACATTATGTTGGAATCTCATATTTAAAAATTTGGAACTCCAACATATTATGCTTGAATTTTTTCGAATTTTTAAAGGTGTTTTTGTTCAGATTTTATTTTACATGAAAAATAGCTAAATTTCGATTACTTTGGAAATTGTAGCTATCTTTCACCGATTGTAAATTTGGCTATTTCTTATTTTTTCCCAAAACCAACCTTACCTCAACTTCATCACATATTTGGAGAAAAGCCTTACTAAATCCTTTGAGTCTCTCCATTCATTACAAAAAAAAAAAAATTAAAATTAGCTACGAACTTCGTCGCTAAATAGGATTAGCTACCAAATTTGTTCGCCGCTAATTCCTGTTTTTTTAGTAGTAATTTTTATATAGAAAATTATTGCCCTCACTCTTCTTCCTCCAAAGGCCTTTCTGACCATAGGTTTCTTTCTTCATCTAAAGATTGGATCCAGTTTGGCTTTAATCCACCTGTTCATAGTATCTCTCTCTCTCTCTCTCTCTCTCTCTCTCTCACACACACACACACACACACAAACAAACACAAACAAAATTGCCAAATCTTCTTTCAGAGCTCAGAGCTAGCTGCAGAAGTGACAATTTAGGATGTGTAAAACGATGTCCGCCAAAAAAAAAGGTGTTTTAAAGGATTTTCATGTTCACTACAGGAATATCAGGAGCTTCAGAGATAATTTGCTGTACATAACTTAAATTTCTCCTTTGGGGCCCCAAGTGTTCTCACACTTATAATGGATCTCTCCACAATCCAGTATGTCTATAATCTACCTAATATATGTAGTAAAAACTGTAGGCAAAGCGAGAAAAATGTATGGAACCACACCAGATAAGATAATGGCACATGCGTTCTATAAGCTCGGAGTCAAGGTTTTAGCACAGAATATCTTAAGATGTTGGACGAGCTCCACGACAAATGCCTCTGAGATGGCGTCTCTCTAAGCCTTTGTTTCAGAGAAACTTGGATGTTCAAGATACAGCTGGACACCTAGAGGCTCACTACTCATGGACTTAATAGGAGTTATAAGAGGTGCTTGCTGCCACTGCTGGGTATCAGTTGGGACCCAAATTTCGGCGTCTTTGCTTATACTACTCTGCGGGAGAGACCGAAAGTAAGCTGTTATCTCCCACCTGCAATCTATCAAAGCTGACAAGTTGAGGAACCCACTTCTAATTCCCACAAAGGCATATTGCAAAAGCCAAAGGACGATATATCTATTCATGGATACACAAAAAGATTTTTCATCTTTTCAATCATGTATTGTCCTATGATGAGATTAACAACAAAATATCTAGAATACAAAACCATTTGCCAGGCACACCCCTGTTCAAGAAAATATTCGTTCGCCATGAAGTCCATCATGTAGGGGTATTTGAAATAGTGTTTTCGATTCAAAGTGTTGGTATAGTAGAAATCAATTTGTACCTAAGACATGATATAGGATCATATTTGGCCATGTCAAATTCATATTGCTGTAGATGCTAGCATAGTGTATGATACTTGCATACTACTTGGCTAAAGAAATTCAACCAAGTTCGTTTAAGTGGGATATTATAGGTATAAGAGGTTGCTCTCCATCAAAATTTTCCATTTACCTTATATGCTCTTTTTCGCTTGTCTACTCTATTTGGCTAAAATAATTCATAACGTGGCTAGAGTTGGATGTCACAAGGATAAGATGTCACCTAAAATGATCAATTCAGCACAAAGGTTCTATAGCATTAACCTCCCTTTCCCTTAGATACTTAGTCTTAAGCACATCTAGTAAATACAAACACACTAATCTAATGTGATTAGAAGAAGATCTGAAGTGACGTTTTAAATGAAGTTTCTAATAGAGGTTACCTGGTGGAAGAACCTTCATCATCGACTGTGACAAAGGAAGCTTGATCAAAAATGATTTAAGAGAGAACTCCAGATCAGCTTCCTCCAACTTCAAACCATAGGACTGGTTCACATTTATCTTGAAAACAAATCTCTCAAGAGGTATGTTGTTGCTATCAGAAAAAATCACAGCCACTCTCTCAACCAATCCCTGTGTAGAAAAGCATGATTACTTCAGCACGACGAAGACGGCACAAGAAAAATAGCTTATAGACTAAACTCTCATTTCCCTTGTAAAAGCAATAAGATTTTTCCAATTAGCAAGATCAAAGAATCGTTATAAGTTCAAGCACGAACAAAATGTTCCTCTGTTACAGACACGTGAGTGAAAACATGGGGTGAGGTCGGGGGAGGAGGGGGGAAGTTGGAAATATCTATTTCACATTTAGCCATCTCCAGTAACCAAGATGAGCAATTAATCAATGACTTTAGGGGCCTGTTGAAAGGGAATGGAATAGACCTTTTGTATGAAAGGGAGAAGTCCATTGACAGTAGAATGGATATACTGTTGAAGCTCCGGGTGTCTAGCTTTTTGAACCACAACATTCATGTAACGCCGCCTTTCAAATGCCCCTTCAGAAAACAAGATCATTAATTCAGAGATTATCTAGCTTGAGCAAAATACTAGTGCTATGAATTTCTGCCAATTTTTCTTTTACCACTTGGATAAACTCCTTTGAGGAACACAACTGACGTAATGGCAACTTCTAAGAACTCTACGAGAATCTGGGCGGTTTCACCTGCAATTTCACAATGAACATCACCTATTCTCCTCCTGCTAAAAATAAAGAGGAAAGAGATCTTCAAATCACCAAATTAGAGTTTTGATAATTATACACTAACCTTGTGGACTTTGATTGCGATCCATCTATTTTCCCCAACTCCTTTGATTTCTGTAACTCTGAATTCTGCTCAAACATACGAAGCAGTCGCACAATGAGTTTTCCCTCAGCCCATACACAAAGAAGGCATTTGATCTTAACCTATGAGGCTTTCCTTTTTAAGTTTCGATTCTATCATAGTAAATGGTATCACCTCAAATTGGCTAACCTCAGTTTACTAGTTATAGATACAGCCATACAGGAGGAATTATTTGGTAAGGTCTCAATAAGATCACACTATGTTATCATCTTTACAAAATATAAAATCAACCAAATTAAAAAAAATTAACAAAACAATGTAAATTATAATAGTTTGGATCAAAAAACCACTTAATAACTAAGATATCCTTAGCATAAAGTCCTGATACTTTATGAAGAAAGAAGATTTTGTTCCTACATGCCCCGGTGTCTCTCTTCCCGGCTTTCTCATGTTCCAAATTTCTACTTCCTAATTCTAAACATTCTTACCTATATATTTCATCTGTTTTTGGAAAATTATCCATAAGTATCAATAATACACAGCCTCAAATTAGCTAAAAAGTCAAAATAATATGGTTGATTCAATTTTTAATATCAGGGAAGCTTTGTCCTTTTCAACTTAGAACTGATACAAAAGCTTTACTCAAATTCCACAACCTTTACAGCTGCCAATATCTTAATCATCGGCATCACTAATTAACAGTCAATACTGATCAAGACCTACAAGAAACAGGGGAAAAAGACACGATACAGTATCAATCAATCTTAGTACCAAATATGTATTGAAACAACTACCAGCTGATACCAACAGGGATGACACTTTAAATGCGTTTTGATAACTAGGCACCAGAAGGCAGAAGATGCCGGAATGCAAAAAGAGAAACAGAAAACAACCTACAACAGCGATAAGGCTCAACTGCACCACTATAATAATTCTTCAGGAACGGTAAGAAAACCATGATTTGTCTTATCCACCAATATTCTTATTAAATAACCTACGATGAAGGAACACTGATACATGAATCAATGTGTCTTCTGCCAGTGAGTTCTACAAATTTATCCCTAAACAATAAAAGAGGGCATTTACAAATTAAAGAAGACCCATCATAAGCCTCTTTAAGTATCACAGTACTCCTGGCACCTTTATTAGTGATGTAGAATATACCATGATGTTTGATTAAGCAAAGCAGAAGTCTAGCTGGTAACCGAAACTCGGAATGAAATGCATCTATTTGACCAGATGTCAACTTCTTTTCCATAGTCAAACTAAGGAACTCATGAAGCACAGCTACCACTCTTTTTTGAGCTTTGGGATCAGCAAGTTCAAATCTTCTGGCATTTAAGTATGGAGAAGGGAACTCCATCTTCTGCCACTTCTGAACTTCCTTGAGGTAGTTCACGTTTGGCCTGAAGCCAGCAGGATAACGTAATTGAAACGCAAAAGGGCCAACATAGTTTCCATCCTTCAATATTCTAGCCTGCACTTTTGAAGTCAGGACCCCTTCATGCACCAACCTTTCCTCCCGGGCAGTGACTGCTAGTGAAGAATCCCAATTCTCCAATTGAAGGAAAGTTCTTCCATTGACATCTTTCACTGAGAAAAATTGTGGGTATTTTGGAACAAGCGACTGCTCGAAGTCACTAGGCAAGCCCAATTCATTCTCAATCACTTGAATGGTTTCCAGTGGCAGCATGCAATCAACCGACAACATTAACAACTTCCTTAGATTCTTGACTAAAATGGGTTCCATGTGTGCTCTTGCTTCATCTTCTTCTAATGCAACTTTATCAGCTTTTTCGGTGAGCATAACCATCGGTGGAGTTCTATTACCACCAGTGACACGGAATATCACAGGATATTTCTCAATTATACCCATAAAATTCCACTTTTGCACAAATCCAACTTCCTTCTCAAGGTCTCTAAGAAGGAGGCATTGGTTTTTCTGTGATTGAATGATGGATTTTAGGCGTAAAATCAATGATGGTTTCTTCTGAAGCTCCATGACTCTGTCTAGTTCATTTACTCTATAGTAAGTTTTCTTCTTAGGCCTCCTTCCTCCACTGCTTTTGAACATGATTTGTACCCACATATGTCCAACTCCCACGGATGGCAGTGGATGGCATAATCTTTGCCTTCCATCGACTGTAAACCATTTTCGAGACTCAACTAGCGAGAAGATCCTCACACATTTATGCATCTGGAAAAGAATAGAGACGTGCATCGAGGCATCAGGGAATGTAATTCAGCTTGAATATTTGAAGCGTAAACAAGATTTGGGGAAAGAGCTGTTTTCCGTAAATAAAAACAAAAGGAAAGATTCCAGCAATTTTTTCCTTGGCTCTTTTTTATGTTTCCCATAAAAATCTAAGGTTGTCGACTGGAGGTTTTCTCCCATGGTTCAAGACCATGGTAGTTCCTAAAATTGATCCAGTGGATCTTGTGAGGCTCGGATAATCAAACCACCACGGTCCAAACAGCGAATTATTTTTGTCCTTCAGAGGCCAATATGAAAACCACAATGTTTCCCCACATTACTTAACTAAATTTTTGCTCGAAAAGTGTAGGGCTAACCATCAAAATTTGTGAGGTTAACTGATTGGCATGCAAGGAATTACGAATTCAAGATTTAAAAAATGTGTGTCTAATCCACGTGAGGATACTCCCATATCACATGAAAACCAAAACATCTATGATGTGCTATTGCTTTATCATCCTTCAATATATTACAAATATGGGATCCGAGAAAGTTATTGAATTTGTTTATTTATTTATTTTTTCTGATGACTTCAGTGTAAATTTCTAACATCCAACTGCACCCACGGGTGTGGCCCTGTGGTCCAACAAGTGAGATCAAACCTTGGACACAAAGGTTCAAACCCCTAAGTGATTTTTTCCATCTTCCTCCTTGGTGGGCAAAGTTACGCTAGACCTGTACTGGTGGGATATAACAAGTATGCGGTGAAACACCTGAAGTGTGCACAAGCTAGCCTAGATACCTTCGTTATTAAAAAATTTAGAACATCCAACTAAGCAACATAACAAGTAAATCCTACACGGCTGAAACCAATAACCTCTAACACTTCCTGAAAAGTTAATAAGACTCACTTCTATCATTATAAGAAGTTCAAGTAATAGAATTACTAACTTTCCGCACTATCTATGAATTAATGTATATAAACTTAAACTACATGTTAATATCACAGAGATTTCACTCCCTTTCGAGTAAGCAAAAATACATTCAAACTCGAAACAAAGACACATGAAATGTTCTTTGGTGTCCTTAACACAAAACTGTAAGTGCATATTCAGTATGCTCACTATTAATTTCAATGCTTTTACTTTCCTAAGACATCTATGTTCTTATTCATTATTTGTATATTAAGCGAAGCCTTGCCGCAGCGGTAAAATTTATGGTTGTGTGGCCATGAAGTCACGGCTTGTGACTCAAGGGTTCA
>MCJB01035185.1:0-10378 GCA_002018475.1 Nicotiana obtusifolia | reverse complement strand
AAGGGTTCAAGCCGTGAAAATAGCCTCCTACAGAAATGCAAGGTAAGGCTACATATATAGGACCCAATGGGGTCCGACGCTTCCCTCCCCCAAAGGCATACCAGAAGCTTAGTGCATTGGGCTGGCGGGCTGCCCTCATTCATTATTCAACATATCTCACTTTTTGAAAAAGCATCAGTAAATATCAAGCTTTCTCAAAAATGAACTGAAATATGTTGAGTGCTTCTCACCAAAAAAATAAATAATGGAAATTAACTTAAATAACCACCCACCCAGAAAATAGCTGGTAGATGTATATAATATACTAATTTTGACCGAGCAGGCAAATGTGTTAAAATCCCTAAAAATAATGATAGGTCATAATCATAACTTCACATATATAACCAAAGGCGGACCCAGAATTTGGAGACGATGTGGACACCACTATCTTTAATATAATTTGGCGTTTAGCTCTCTTAAAACTTAAAGATAATGATGTGTTATAATGAGCAAAGTATAAACTTTAAAATGATCAAATATCATTAATTTAATAATAATATAATAAATATATTATCCTTTTATACTCGACCTCAATGCACTTTCATATTCTAAAAACTGTCGATAATAGTACAACGCAGAGCCATTCCACAACATTTCCTGTCTAAAATGAGTATAAATCTATATTAATGGAAATATAGCTATAAATTTCTGAATTTTCTTATATTTTCATTATTTATTTATGATTAATAAGCTACAAAAGCTGGTACATTGTCTCAAATCCCGATTGTTTGTCTCCAATCATTTGCTTCTCTATTTGATTTCTCCGTGGAAGTTACATAATTCCCATTTAAGTAAATACCTTACAGATGGAGAAGACTAAAAAAAAAAAGGAAAAGGAAAAGGAATAGAAAGAGGTGAGAGCAAAGGGGAGGACCGAGGACTTTACCTTTACTTGTTAGAAGATGAAGTTGGGCTTGAAATTTCAAGAAATAGCTTCTAAGTTTGTTCTCTGTTCGTGGAGTGACAATTGGGGCTTTGGCTATAGGACCAAATAAACACTGGACAAATTCTTTTTGATAGTTATTAGTACTACTTTAAACGCAGATTAATGTGGTAAACATCAAAGCTCATGAAGAAATAGGAGAAAACAGAGCAAATCAAAATCAAATTCAGTAGAATTCGCGGATTGCTATAATATACTTATTACAAAAAGGGATATAACAGTTTTGGTCTAATCAAAGATAGAAATGAAGTGAAAAAGAGGAACATACAATTTGATTCCGTCAGTGTGGAGTTCGCTGCAGAAAGGAAGGAGGGGGAACAAGTTGGACAGCGCTTAGTTGAGAAAATGATAAAATGGGAATATTTTTAAATTGGCAAAATTGCCTTCTGGCAGCTTAAACTTATACCGATTGTCAACCCGGTAAATAACTTATAAGTTTTTCAATTTAGCACCTCTACTTTAGCGCCCAAATTCATGCAGATGTCGTAAATTATGGCACACGAAAATATAAAAATCATCATGAATTCTTATTTTATGACCCCTAAATCACAAAAAAGGAGGAACAATCATGGCGAAGATAACTATTATTCATTAGGTCATTTTTTATGAGTCCGCAAAATTTTAGGAGATTCGGGGCTGAACCCGGGAATTCAAGTAGACAGCGTGGACTATAGCACACGAGAATCTAGGAATCATCTTGAATTCTTGTTTTATGGCTCTAAAATGCCAAAAAATAAGGAACTACCGTGGCAAAGCTGACTATTATTTATTAGGTCGTGTGTTGATGGGCTTGAAAATTTTTAGGACATTCGGGGTAGGCAATCCAAATTTATACAGATCGCATGGACAATAGCACATGAAAATTTGGGAATCGTTCTGAATTCCTTTATAGCCTTATAACACCAAAAAACTATGAACGATCATGGCCAAGCAATGACTATTGTTCATTAGATCATTATTATGGGCCGTAAAATCTTAGGAGATTCGAGGTCAGTTGCCCGACTTCATGCAGATGGCATGGAGTATATAGCAAATGAAAATCTAGGAATCGTCCTAAATCCCTGTTTTATGGCCTTACAACGCCAAAAAAATGAGAAAACTATTGCTTATTAGGTCGTTTGTGAAGGGACAATAAAATCTTAGGAGATTCGAGGCCGGCTACTCGAATTCTTGCAGACGGCGGGTACTGTAGCACATGAAAAATTTATGAATCATATTGAATTCATGTTTTATGGCCTTAAACGCTAAAAATGGTAGAGCAATCATGGAAAAACGATGACTATTCTTTATTAGGTCATTTTTTATAGGCCCGTAATATTTTAGGAGATTCGGGGTCGCCCGCCCGAATTCATGCAGATGGCGTGGGTTATAGCACACCAAAATATAAGAATCGTCTTGTATTCCTGTTTTATGGCCTTGAAATGTCAAAAAATGAGGAACAGTCTTAGAGAAGCGATAAATATTGTTAATTAGGTCAATTTTGATGGGCCCGTAAAATTTAAGGAGAGTCGATCACCCAGATTCATGCAGATGGCGTGGGCTATAGCACATGAAAATCTGGGAATCGTTCTGAATTCCTATTTTATGGCCCTAAAATGACAAAAAAAAAAAAAAAGGAATGATCATGGCAAATGGATGATTATTGTTAATTAGCTCATTTTTTATGGGCCCGCAAATCTTTAGGAGATTCGGGTCCACCTGCCCGAATTCATGCAGATGGCATGGACTATATAGCAAATGAAAATCTAGGAATCATCCTAAATCCCTGTTTTATGGCCTTACAACGCCAAAAAATGAGAAATGATCATGGCGAAACGATTACTATTGTTCATTAGGTTATTTTTGACGGGCATGCAAAATTTTATAAGATTCGGCGTCGGGTACCCGAATTCATGTAGATGGCGTGGACTATAGCACTTGAAAATCTTGGAATCGTCCTGAATTCCTATTTTATGGCTCTAAAATGCCAAAAAATGTGGATCGGCCATGGCAAAGCAATGGTTGTTGTTAATTAGGATATTTTTTATAGGCCCACCAAATTTTAGGAGATTCGGAGCCGGTCTTCCAAATTCATGCAGATGGCATGAACTATATATAGCACACGAAAATCAGGGAATTGTCCTGAATTCCTATTTTATGGTTCTAAAACGGTAAAAAAACGAGAAACTTCATAGGAAAACGATGATTATTGTTCATTTGGTCATTTTTATGGGCCAACAAATCTTAGGAGATTTGGGACCGCTCGCCCGAATTTATGTAGATGTCGTAGACTATACATGAAAATATGAAAATATGAAAATATAGCACATGAAAATATGAGAATCATCCTAAATTCCTACTTTTTGGTCCTAAAATGCTAAAAAATAAAGAGCGATCATAGCAAAGTGATGACTATTATTCATTAGGTCATATTTTATGGGCCCGTAAAATTTTAGGAGATTCGGGACCTCCCGCCCGTATTCATGCAGATGATGTAGATAATAGCATACCAAATTTTGGGAATCATCTTGTATTCCTATTTTATGGCCCTAAAATGCAAAAAAATGAGAAACCGTCATGGAGAAGCGATGACTATTATTAATTAGGTCCCGAAAAATTATTTCGAGATTCGGGGCTGGTCGCCTGAATTTGTGGTATTAGTGCACTTGTTCAGAAGAAACAAAATGATACTCTTAGGCAGCAAAACTACTTTTTGTTGAACTTGTACATTCATAACAAATTTAATATAAAACTGCAAATAAATGAATAGTACAATCACATTTTGCCTCAGTTTTTCCTCTCGAATTTTAAGACTATTCTGCTCTTGTATAAGGATGATTTTCCTCTCAGTTTTCTTGTCAAAAATTAACGGAAGGATGATTCTTACAATAGCTTAAATAGTATAAGGATGTTTTTTGTTCACTAAGGCATCACAAGGATGTACTTTAGGTTTGGTGGGCAGAGTTACGCTAGACCTGTACTGGTGGGATATAACAAGTATGCGGTGAAACACCTGAAGTGTGCACAAGCTAGCCTAGATACCTTCGTAATTAAAAAGTTTAGAACATCCAACTAAGCAACATAACAAGTAAATCCTACACGGCTGAAACCAATAACCTCTAACACTTCCTGAAAAGTTAATAAGACTCACTTCTATCATTATAAGAAGTTCAAGTAATAGAATTACTAACTTTCCGCACTATCTATGAATTAATGTATATAAACTTAAACTACATGTTAATATCACAGAGATTTCACTCCCTTTCGAGTAAGCAAAAATACATTCAAACTCGAAACAAAGACACATGAAACGTTCTTTGGTGTCCTTAACACAAAACTGTAAGTGCATATTCAGTATGCTCGCTATTAATTTCAATGCTTTTACTTTCCTAAGACATCTATGTTCTTATTCATATTTGTATATTAAGGGAAGCCTTGCCGCAGCGGTAAAATTTATTGTTGTGTGGCCATGAAGTCACGGCTTGTGACTCAAGGGTTCAAGCCGTGAAAATAGCCTCCTACAGAAATGCAAGGTAAGGCTACATATATAGGACCCAATGGGGTCCGACGCTTCCCTAGACAAACCCCTCCCCCAAAGGCATACCAGAAGCTTAGTGCATTGGGCTGGCGGGCTGCCCTTATTCATTATTCAACAAATCTCACTTTTTAAAAAAGCATCAGTAAATATCAAGCTTTCTCAAAAATGAACTGAAATATGTTGAGTGCTTCTCACCAAAAAAATAAATAATGGAAATTAACTTAAATAACCACCCACCCAGAAAATAGTTGGTAGATGTATATAATATACTAATTTTGGCCGAGCAGGCAAATGTGTTAAAATCCCTAAAAATAATGATAGGTCATAATCATAACTTCACATATATAACCAAAGGCGGACCCAGAATTTGGAGACGATGTGGACACCACTATCTTTAATATAATTTGGCGTTTAGCTCTCTTAAAACTTAAAGATAATGATGTGTTATAATGAGCAAAGTATAAACTTTAAAATGATCAAATATCATTAATTTAATAATAATATAATAAATATATTATCCTTTCATACTCTACCTCAATGCACTTTCATATTCTAAAAACTGTCGATAATAGTACAACGCAGAGCCATTCCACAACATTTCCTTTCTAAAATGAGTATAAATATATATTAATGGAAATATAGCTATAAATTTCTGAATTTTCTTATATTTCATTATTTATTTATGATTTAATAAGCTACAAAAGCTGGTACATTGTCTCAAATCCCGATTGCTTGTCTCCAATCATTTGCTTCTCTATTTGATTTCTCCGTGGAAGTTACATAATTCCCATTTAAGTAAATACCTTACAGATGGAGAAGACTTAAAAAAAAAGAGGAAAAGGAAAAGGAATAGAAAGAGGTGAGAGCAAAGGGGAGGACCGATGACTTTACCTGTACTTGTTAGAAGATGAAGTTGGGGTTTTTTTTTTTAATCCCTCCCAAATTAGGAGTATCTATAGTGTTTCCACACTTACCTCCAGCGTGACTCGAACCAAGGACCTAACGTGTCGTGGGTGGAGGTGCTTTTACCAACTGAGCAAGCCTCACTTGTCGAAGTTGGGCTTGAAATTTCAGGAAATGGCTTCTAAGTTTGTTCTCTGTTCATGGAGTGAGAATTGGGGCTTGGGCTATAGGACAAAATAAACACTGGACAAATTCTTTTTGATAGTTGTTAGTACTACTTTAAACGCAGATTAATGTGGTAAAAATCAAAGCTCATGGAGAAATAGGAGAAAACAGAGCAAATCAAAATCAAATTCAGTAGAATTCGCAGTTTGCTATAATACACTCATTACAAAAAGGGATATAACAGTTTTGGTCTGATTAAAGATAGAAATGAAGTGAAAAAGAGGAACATACAATTTGATTCCGTCAGTGTGGAGTTCGCCGCAGAAAGGAAGGAGGGGAACAAGTTGGACAGCGCTTAGTTGAGAAAATGATAAAATGGAATATTTTTAAATTGGCAAAATTGCCTTCTGGCAGCTTAAACTTATACCGGATTGTCAACCCGGTAAATAACTTATAAGTTTTTCAATTTAGCACCTCTACTTTACACAAGAAGGAGCAAAAGCTTGCCCAAATTCATGCATATGTCGTAGACTATAGCACACGAAAATATGAAAGTCGTCATGAATTCTTATTTTATGACCCCTAAATCACAAAAAAGGAGGAACGGTCATGGCGAAGTGATAACTATTATTCATTAAGTTATTTTTTATGAGTCCGTTAGAAGATTCGGGGCTGAACCTGGGAATTCATATAGATAGCGTGGACTATAACACACGAGAATTTGTGAATCGTCTTGAATTCTTATTTTATGGCTCTAAAATGCCAAAAAATGAGGAACGACCGTGGCAAAGTTCACTATTATTTATTAGGTCGTGTTTGATGGGCTTGAAAATTTTTAGGAGATTCGGGGCAGGCAATCCTAATTTATACAGATCGCATGGGCAATAGCACATAAAAATTTGGAAATCGTCCTTAATTTCTTTATAGCCTTAAAACACCAAAAAACTAGGAACGATCATGGCCAAGCAATGACTGTTGTTCATTAGATCATTATTATGGGCCCGTAAAATCTTAGGAGATTCGAGGCTAGTCGCCCGATTTCATGCAAATGGCGTGGACATAACACACAAAAATATGGGAATCGTCCTAAATTTCTGTTATGGCCTTAAAATGCGGAAAGAGATGAACGGTCATGGCGAAGCGATGACTATTGTTCATTAGGTCATTTTTATGGGCTCGCAAAATTTTACGAGATTCAAGACCGGTTGCCTGAATTCATGTAGATGACTTGGAGTATAGCATACCAAAATCTTGGAATCATCCTGAATTCCTATTTTATGGTCTTAAAATGCCGTAACGCGAGGACCGGACATGGCGAAGCAATGATTATTGTTAATTAGGTCACTTTTTATGGGCTCGCAAAATTTAGGAGATTCAGGGCTGGTCACCCGAATTCATGCACATGACATGTAATATAGCATAGGAAAATAAGGGAATCGTCTTGAATTCATATTTTATGGCCTTAAAATGCAAAAAAAAAAAAGTAGGAACGGTCATGGGAGAACGATGACTATTGCTCATTAGGTGGTTTTTTAAGGGACAATAAAATCTTAGGAGATTCGAGGCCGGCTGCTCGAATTCTTGCAGATGGCGTGTACTGTAGCACATGAAAATCTATGAATCATCTTGAATTCCTGTTTTATGACCTTAAACGCTAAAAAAACGTAGAGCAATCATGGAAAAACGATGATTATTCTTTATTAGGTAATTTTTTATAGGCCCGTAATATTTTAGGAGATTCGGGCCCGCCCGCCCGATTCATGCAGATGGCGTGGGTTATAACACATCAAATATGGGAATCGTCTTGTATTCCTATTTTATGGCCTTGAAATGTCCAAAAAAATCAGGAACATTCTTGGAGAAGCGATAAATATTGTTAGTTAGGTTAATTTTGATGGGCCCGCAAAATTTAAGGAGAGCCGGTCACCCGAATTCATGCAGATGTCGTGGACTATAGCACATGAAAATCTAGGAATCATCATGAATTCCTATTTTATCGCCCTAAAATTCGAAAAAAAGAGGAACGATCATGGCGAATCGATGACTATTTTTATTAAGTCATTTTTAATGGGCCGATAAATTTAAGAAGATTCGGGGTTGGTTGCCCAAATTCATGAAGACGATGTGGACTATAACACATGAACATCTGGGAATCGTCTTGAATTCTTATTTTATGGCCCTAAAATGTCAAAAAAAAAAAAGGAATGATCATGGCAAATGGATGATTATTGTCAATTAGCTCATTTTTTAGGGGCCCGCAAAATTTTAGGAGATTCGGGCCCGCCTGCCCGAATTCATGCAGATGGCATGGACTATGTAGCAAATGAAAATCTGGGAATCGTCCTAAATCCCTATTTTATGGCCCTACAACGCCAAAAAATGAGAAATGATCATGGTGAAGCGGTTACTATTGTTCATTAGGTCATTTTTTATGGGCATGCAAAATTTTATAATGAAAATCAGGGAATCGTCCTGAATTCCCATTTTATGGCTCTAAAACGGTAAAAAAACGAGAAACATTCATGGGGAAACGATGATTATTGTTCATTAGGTCATTTTTATGGGCCATCAAATCTTAGGAGATTTGGGACCGCCCGCACGAATTTATGTAGATGTCGTAGACTATAGCACATGAAAATATGGAAATCATCTTGAATTCCTGCTTTATGGTCATATTTTATGGGCCCGTAAAATTTTAGGAGATTCGGGACCTCCCGCCCGTATTCATGCAGATGATGTAGATAATAGCATACCAAGTTTTGGGAATCATCTTGTATTCCTATTTTATGACCCTAAAATGCCAAAAAATGAGAAATCGTCATGGAGAAGCAATGACTATTATTAATTAGGTCCCGAAAATTATAAGGAGATTCTGGGCCGGTCGCCTAAATTTGTTGTATTAGTGCACTTGTTCAGAAGGAACAAATGATACTCTTAGGCAGCAAAACTACTTTTTATTGAACTTGTACATACATAACAAATTTAATGTAAAACTGCAAATAAACCAATAGTACAATCACATTTTGCCTCAGTTTTTTTTTTTTTTTTTTTTTTTTCAAAAATTATTCTACGTGAGACAATGACTGTCCTTGACTTTTATTGATTGTCATGGCAAAAGATGCAGTGATCAGAAATTGTCTTCTAGGATAATCAAATTGTACTCTAAATTTTTTTTGGGGGCAAATTATAAGTTTTTATTCATAATAAAAGAAAACCGCAAAGGAAAAGTATAAGTAAGGGGGACAAAAGCTCGAGTAGTGTCGCCTATATGCTAAGCAAACACATACCGAGCTAAACCTTACCTTACAAATCCTATTGAGGCAAATAAAAGGCCTCACCTATTAGCAAGCGTGTAAAAAGAAAGAACTAGACAGAACCAAATATTCGATGATCATCATAGAGTTTATAATACACTCTATGATGATATTACATAAGATAATGCATACAAAAAGATATAATAAAATGCAGTAATAATTATGGGCTTGTCCTTCCTTATCCAATGCTGTGAATTCTTCAATTTGTAAAATTTTATCTTCTTCCTCCGACCTTTTCAAAATGTATACCCAATTCATGATTTTATCTTTTTTGATCGGCTGGACTTTGTCGTCGTTGTTGCAACGATCTGTTTTTGTTTCGCAGCTCTCATTGGGAGATGCCTAATGTTTTCCTCATCGTAACCTTTTCCATCACTATCAAGTGATGTTTCCTTGACTGGATGTTGTTGCTGCCCCAATATTGTGATTGTCATTGCCTTTGTGTGCTCTGGTTTTGTTGAGGTCAGTGCCTGCTGCTGCTGTTTACCTATTGGACTGCCTGTGCGAGAAATGTTACGCTGCTGTTCAGCAGTGTTAGGCTGTACAAGCAATTCATCTTCCTCATTTTCATCATAAATCTCAGCACGTAAGTTGAGCTCTAACTGTTGACGAGCTAGTTTTTGTGCAAGCATTGACAAAGTTTCATTCCTCTTCTTGGCAGTGTTCTTTCTCCCAGACTGATGCTGCCCACATTTACTTGTTGTCACTGACTTAGATAGCACTGGGCTGCTTATGTTATGTTGCTGCTGCTGTTGTCCATCCATTCGACTGCTTATTCGAGATGCCTTAGTCACTGGAACTGTGTGAACTGGCGTGTGCAGGTGCGCTTTGACTGTTTGTGAATTTGGAGTGAGAACTGGACTGATGTTACAGAATTGCTGCTGCTTGTGTCCAGATTTGGTAGGTGTTAGATGCTGCTGCAGCTCTGTTTCTGCCATCGAGTTTATCTGACTGCTAATGTAGGTGTTGGTGTAATGTAGGTGTTGCTGCTGCTGCTGCTGTTGATGTCCAGCATTTGAAAGTGCTACTGGTGCATTGCTTGTAAAATCTGGAACAGTCAAAGCATCCAGTAGTGTTCTGTCTTCCAATTGAATTGTACTGGTTGTTGGATTATTGGGAATGAATGCTGGAGCATTCAAATTCAGTTTGGTCTTTGAGACTGTTGCATAATCAACTGATCGCATATCCTCATCACTCTCAAGATTAGCATAATCAGTGTACTCCCCTTCGTTTTCATCCCCCCAGTCCTCCTCTTCTTCTTCATGCTCAACTTGAGCAGCCCATGTTTTGCAATTTGTTTGCCAATCATGTTCTCCATGTCTCCCCTGCTTTGCACTCACCATTTCTCTCAAGTATCGATGTGGAACCACTTCATTATTGTTACCTGTGGAAAGCAACATCTGTGCAGATTCGCTTTCATGATCACCAAAGGACTGCTCCGACTGTGAAGGAATTTCAAAGACGGATGTGTTCAAAGTGACTAAAGGTTGTCCTACC
>MCJB01035174.1:58256-88327 GCA_002018475.1 Nicotiana obtusifolia | reverse complement strand
GAAGAGTTGTCACAAAAGAGAAGGAATGGGTGAGGAATTGACACATGTAAATCCTTTAGCAAGTAGGAGAGCCATCAAATTTCAGAAGCAGTGATAGCTAACGCTTTGTATTCAGCTTCTGCACTAGCGCGGGCAACTGTTGGTTTCTTTTTAGAGCCCCAAGAAATTAGATTGTCACCAAAGTAAATGCAGAATCCAGTGGTTGAGCGACGAATTGTTGGACAACCAGCCCCGCATAAGAGTAAGAAAAAAAAGTGTTGAGATAGGGCGATGAGGAAATCTAAGACCATAATATAATGGAGAGTGCCTTTCAAATACCTTAAAATGCGTTTAAGACACTGATCATGAACAGTGATGGGATTGGCCATAAACTGGCAGGCATGATTAACAGCATAGCGGAGGTCCGGTCGAGTGAGAGTGATATATTGGAGAGCACCAACAGTACTCCGATAGGCCTGAGGATCAGAGGGAGGTGTACCATCCAAAGCTGAAAGTTTAGAACCGGAAGCAATTTGTGTAGCACAAGGTTTGCAACCAAGCATGTTGGTCCGGCGGAATCAATCTAAAGCATATTTGGTTTGTGTCAAAAGAAGTTTTACATACAAATTTTTACTTCACGTCAAAAGTAATAGATTCAGTTGAACCCGTAAGTAATACACTACATCCGCCTCTGTTTACTGTTCTTATTTTGTTTTTCGATGACCAACAATGGTTTCTCACTTAATTTTAATGAATTCGCACTTTTGAAACTTGTTTTTTAGTTTCTTGCTCAACGTTTCCTTATCTAGTCCTTCAATTTACGGGCAAAATACAATAATTTGAGTTGATTTATGAGCTTTTTTTCGATAATGGACGAAATTATAACCAAAGAACCAACTATCTCAATTTACTTATAGCATGAATGGGATTTTAGTTATATACACTCGTGATAGCACAAAATAAATCTTACAGTATATCAATTTACCAATTATAATATATGGTATGAAGAGTTACATATCATTATATGTCAACTTTACCTATTGATATAAGAAATTAATATATTGTCAGTTAAGGGAAACTTAAATTTAAAGGAAAATTAACTTATATACTTTGACAGCATTTTTTTTTTTTTTAAAATGACACTATATAATCGCATCAAATAATAGCGAAAAAATATATATATTTTGATATATAAAGATTATGTATGTTATATATGAAAATTATACAAATTTTCTACAATTTTTCGTCTACCAAATGTAACTAGTTTCTGTCGCGGGTTAAAAGTGAAAAAAAGGGTATTATCACTTTTAGCCCCCGCCATAACCAATTTACATCTTGTAGCTGAAAAAGTGTATAAACTTTGTATAAGTTTTGTACATAACATACAGAATATATATATATATATATACATACAAACAATATTCAAATTTTATACATTTTTCGACTATTATTATTAATATTTTGTTACATTATCAGTATATTTTAACTTGTTATACCACGTTATCCAGTATCAATTTTCAATTTACATAATACTAATACTTTAGCTATTTCATTTACACAAGTACCTACACACAGGGGCGGATTTATGTTGTCCGTGCCGGGTGCTGAAGCACCCATTAACCCCGACGCAAACTTTGTATAATTATATAAAAAATACAGGGAATACTGGTATAAAGAACTAGCAAGCACTCATTAAACAAAAAGTCTTTTTGGGTGCTTTGGTTAAGAGGTGAGAATAGAGTGCACAAATATGAAGTGGTTAGGGCTTGATTCTTGCATGAACCAATTTTTTTATATGGCCAGAGAGTGAGCACCCACGACCTTAAAATCCTGAATCCGCCACTGCCTACGCAAAAGGAGCCTCAAAAGCGTGCGCCAATATCTTAAGAAGAAGCTAGCCGTGGCGTGACTCAATTCAATGCTCAAATGCAGTAAAAACTAAAAACCAACGCCGCAGTGGAGCGTGTGAATAAATTGCACTGCTAATTTTTTACTTTTATTTTTGGTAAACAAACGAACGTATTAAATGAACAGATATCTCCACGTTCTAAAATTTTCTCTCTACTACATGAACAAATTGGAACAAGTTAATACTAAAAGATCATAGGAATGTTTTCTTGATTTTTGAAATCTTGAAAATGATCTCGTGAAGAGGAGCTCTTAAATTTCACGAGTTTCTTCTTCTGTTTCACAAAACCAAATTTGAATCCTCTTCAACCCCTTTAAATACCACATCAAATCTTCCAAAAAAACATGCACTACATTCCAAGAATTGAGTACCTACTACTTACATGGAACTCAATATCCAATTCTACTTTCTTTGTTTCCTACTATGTTTTTTTCCCCTGCTACAAGCTCAAAATTTACAAACTTACATAGTACAATTACATCCACATGCAACAACAAGAACCCCTTTTAGTTCTAAGCTTCAATGGCACCTTTCATTTCTTGAAAGATTCATTTCCTCAGGAGAAGACTCTACTTCTCGACTTTTATACTCTTACCATTCTGCCTTTGAAGGTTTTGCTGCTCTACTATCTGAAAATGAGCTAAAGGCACTGAGGAAATCAAATAATGTGTTGTCCATATTTCCAGAGAAGAAACTTGAGATTCAGACAACTTACTCTTACAAGTTCTTAGGACTTAGTCCTTCGAGGGAAGGTATGTTAGATAGTCTGTAACATATATATTATATGTGTGTGTGTGTACACTGTCAGTTCCGCGTCGATTTGTAAGTGACATGGAAGGGAGCCTTAGCGTAACAGGTGAAGTTGTTGTCAAGTGACCAGGAGGTCACGGGGTCGAGCCGTGGAAATAGCCTCTTGCAGAAATATAGGATAAGACTGCATATAGTATACCTCCGTGGTCCGGCCCTTTCCCCGAACCCATGCATAGAGGGAGCTTAATGCACCAGGCTGCCCTCTTTTAGTTTAAAGTGACATGATGGTGTAAATATTTCTTATACTTATACTGGCAGTATATATAACTTTAACTCATATAAATTTAAATAAGGACATGTCTATTCATGAAATAAGATGACTATTCTGAATAGCCTTCTTTCAACTCAATAAATATGTGGCTTAAGTCAATTTGCAGTAGTACACAGACAATGTCTCTTTTAAGGAAAGTTGTTTTCACGCCTCAGAGTCTATCTTCTTACTTTCTTTAATTCTGTCTTTATGTTATGTTTTTTCCTTATAAGGTACTTGGTTAAAGTCTGGATTTGGTCGAGGGTCGATCATTGGAGTTCTTGATACTGGAGTTTGGCCAGAAAGTCCAAGTTTTGTTGATCATGGGATGCTTCCTATTCCAAAGAAATGGAAAGGTACTTGCCAAGAAGGACAAGATTTCAATTCTTCGAGTTGCAATCGCAAGCTTATTGGTGCAAGGTTCTTCCACATAGGACACATGGTTGCATCAAAGGCATCAACATCACTAGATTTAATGGAGGAATATTTGTCGCCTCGAGATTCAGAAGGACATGGTACACATACAGCATCTACTGCAGGGGGGGCTCCAGTTCCAATGGCGAGTGTGCTTGGAAACGGAGAAGGAGAGGCTAGAGGGATGGCTCCTGGTGCTCATATCGCAATATATAAAGTTTGTTGGTCAAGTGGTTGTTATAGTTCTGATATACTTGCTGCCATGGATGCAGCTATTAGAGATGGAGTAGATGTATTGTCACTCTCACTTGGTGGTTTCCCTGTTCCACTTTATGAGGATACTATTGCCATTGGCAGTTTTCGCGCTATGGAGCATGGGATATCAGTTGTATGTGCTGCTGGAAATAATGGTCCAATTCAAAGTTCAGTAGCAAATGAAGCACCTTGGATTTCCACTATTGGTGCTAGCACTCTTGACAGGAAATTTCCAGCAATAGTTCAGCTAGGTAATGTTACAATTTGTTTAAATACATGTATATAAATAAAGTAATTTTTGAACATTACATCCTTTTATCTTAAGCTGGTTTTTTCTTCCCTATAAATTGTGGTTCACTTTGGAAGAAAAACAACTTTCTAGTCTTGCATCTATTATCAGAGGCTTGTCATATCCACTAAAGTTATTTGCATTCAATTACATAGGCCATAGCAATCTCGCAAGGAAAGAGAGCAGATATCGCTTTTAGGACAGTGTTATTTAAAGTGTTTCAAGCCTAAATTGTTAGTGTTATTTGTTCATATTTTGCAACAGGTAACGGCAAATATGTGTATGGAGAATCCTTGTACCCTGGAAAGCAAGTACATAATTCTCAGAAAGTTCTTGAGCTTGTTTATCTCACAGATGGAGATAATGGAAGTCAATTTTGCTTAAGAGGGTCACTTCCAAAATCAAAAGTCCATGGAAAAATAGTAGTATGTGATCGCGGAGTCAATGGAAGAGCAGAGAAAGGTCAAGTTGTTAAAGAATCAGGTGGTGTTGCCATGATCTTAGCAAATACAGCAGTAAATTTGGAGGAAGATTCTGTCGACGTCCATGTCCTTCCAGCAACATTGATTGGTTTCGACGAATCAATTCAATTGCAAAACTATATAAACTCAACACGAAAACCAACAGCTCGAATCATATTTGGAGGAACTGTTATTAGAAAATCTAGAGCACCTGCAGTTGCACAATTTTCCTCGAGGGGTCCAAGTTTTACTGATCCTTCAATTCTCAAACCTGATTTAATCGCTCCAGGTTAGCAGCACGATATCATGTTTTTAACCCATATTTTCAAAGAACTTAGAATCTTATACTTATTAAATTTAAATTCTGGATCCATCTCTGCTTCAGGTGTAAACATTATAGCTGCTTGGCCGCAAAATATAGGCCCCAGTGGCCTACCTGAGGATACAAGAAGAGTAAACTTCACTGTCTTATCAGGAACTTCAATGGCATGTCCTCATGTTAGTGGAATTGCGGCATTAATCCATTCAATTCATCCGAAATGGACACCAGCTGCAATAAGATCCGCGCTAATGACAACTGCTGATACAACTGATCACAAGGGAAAACCAATAATGGACGGCGACACACCAGCTGGAATTTTTGCTATTGGAGCTGGACATGTAAATCCTGGAAAAGCTGATGATCCTGGATTGATATATGACATTCAGGCAAATGATTATATCACTCACCTATGTACTCTTGGGTACAAAAACTTTGAGATCTTTAGTATTACTCACAAGAATGTTAGTTGCCATGATATTTTACAGAAGAATAGAGGTTTTAGCCTTAATTACCCCTCAATTTCTGTAATTTTTAAGGCAGGAAAAACAAGAAAGATGATCACAAGGAGAGTAACAAATGTTGGGAGTTCTAATTCTGTTTATTCAGTACATGTTGTTGCACCTGAAGGAGTTAAAGTCAGAGTTAAACCGCGACGTCTGATGTTTAAGCGTGTAAACCAAAGTTTAAGTTACAGAGTTTGGTTTATATCAAGTAAAAGATTTGGAAGTCAAAGAAGAAACTTTGCAGAAGGGCAATTGATGTGGATCAACTCAAGAAATAAAGAACAGAAAGTTAGAAGTCCTATTTCAGTGGCATGGGCTAAAAAGAAGTGAAGGCTGTCGCTATTTTTATAAACTTGGAAAATAAGACAGGTTACACGTCGTAACATGTTATTATGCACTGATAGTGTAAAAATTCTTTACATTGACGGTGTATGTAAGTCAAATCCATTTTGTAATATTAGGAGCAGATTTTCATTGTCTTAGTTCCAAACATTTAATTTGGATTTGCAGATTATATGATTTTGAGAATTTTGTGTGGTCTTAACTTTCACGTCCAATTTAATGTACTTGTCAGATCAATTTTTGCACAATTAAGTTAACTCTTGTTAGAATTACTAAGTGCTTTATAATGGTAAAGTTTGTGTCAAGGTTGTCATTTTTAGCCACAAGGCATCCAAATTTTGGCAAATTTGGCTAGGCTTTCAATTGGTCTTAAAAAGTAACACATCAAAGCTTATTGGATCAATTTAGGCTAGCTATAAGAATATTTTGCTAAAAGATAAAGTATACAATTGTTAGTTAAATTTTTTTTTCTAGAAAGAACCAAAGTTTTTGGTTTGATTTGTTAGGTATTTTACCCTTTATTCAATTTCACCCACTTCTCTCCATTTAAAAAGGTAGCTTTTATTAAATTGGTTATATATTTTTTTGTTTGTTTATACTTCACATATTTTCTTTATTAATTACTTAAATTTTCAAGCTATGAAAACAACTCAATAAAATCACTTTTAAATTTTTTGTAATAATGAAGGCATCCAATTTATCGCAGCCTGAAAAATCGTTTATGGTGCCGAAAAGGTGACGTAGCATGTTACTGCAGTCACTAAGCCCAAAAGCGATGATTCACTCGTCCCCTTGTTCATTGGGAGCTCGTGACATACAACTTATGAATTTTCACAAAGTCGTCACTAAGCCCAAAAGCGATGATTCACTCGTCCCCTTGTTTATAGGGAGCGCGTGACATACAACTTATGAATTTTCACAAAATCTCTATTTATTTCTTACATAAACTCCCAAGTTAATAATGTCCAAAGGAGTGACTCGAGTTAGATAGTCACCCCTTTCTCTAAATTGATCATCCAACTTATGAATTTTCACAAAGTCTCTATTTATTTCTTACATAAACTCCCGAGTCAATAACGTTTAGTTGATAATTCTTTCTTTTTTCCAAATAATATTTGTATTCTTTTTACCAGCTAAAATATTATTTACCTGAGAATGCAGTGAGTCAATGACAAGAATGCCACTGCAATTTTCACGCGCAGACCCCGCGGCCGCTCGTCCGACAAATTGTTAACTTTCCATAGATCTACATTACGCTCCTCTCCATTATTCGCTCTCGTAGAATCTCTTAGACCACCGTATCTCTCTGTATTCTCTGTAATAAATTCTCCTATTCAATAAAGAAGATACGGTACTCATGTATTGTAACATATATTACTAATAAGTTACCTTTTCTACGGATTGTAACAGTATTCTGGATCTCCTTTTTGAACCCTAAAGGTCTTGATCTAGGGTTTTTTGTGTGTGTGGACTCACTTTAGAGGGAAATAATGGCGAGCTCTTACTCTGCTCCAATCGGAGCCACTCAGGTTTTTTTAATCATCGCCTCTCTCACTATAATATGCAGTTTAATGCATTCCTATTTTTACTGATTTATCTTTATGTGTGTTGTTTTTTGCTTCTTTTTGTAGGTGGGTTCGTACTTTGTGCAACAATATTATCAGGTACTTCAACAGCAACCTGATTATGTTCATCAGTTTTATACTGATGCCAGCTCGATTGTGAGAGTTGATGGTGATTCAAGTGAATCGGCTTCTGCTCTTGTGGTCAGCTTCTCACTTCTTTTATCCTTTCTTTTGTTTAGTAGAATCCTAGATTTCGATTAGTTTTTGAGATTTGATCTAATTGTCTTATGTCCTCACTTGTGTAGGATTACACTGGGTTGTTGTTGTTGTTGATCTAATCCTGTTATGTATAACAATAAAAAGAAACTCACAAATCAATACATAGTTGTTAAATAATTGGACTATGAAGATACTAATCCTTTAGGAAAACACTTAGTCCATTTATGTCAAAATCAGCTACCATCTATCAATAAATTGTTCATATACACTCAAATCCTGGTAGAGGCAATAAGCACTAGGTGATTTCTTCTTATTTGCCTAAACCCCTAGGTGATTCCTTTCTTCTGCCTAAGCTCCTAGGTGATTCTTCTTATTTGCCTAAGCTGGTAGAGAAGAAAAAAAGTTACCCGGTACATTTATTAGTGGAAGGTAGAAGGTACTCCTTGAAATAGTCGGGTGCGTGCAGGCTAGCTCGGACACCACCATCATACAAAATCGATCAAATATTCCTTTCATAAAAACATTTATTAATTATGCCTCATTCCAAAACTAGATAAGGTCTACTATATGGATCCTTTGTATCCCCTACCAATAAAGGAAAGGCTGATGGAAGGAGAGAGGTGTGGCGGGGAAGGAAAGCACCTTCTGAGATTGATATTTTTTTCCCTATCAAAAGTGAGGGAAGGGGGAGGAATGGAAAGCTCACTTTATTGATGGGACATTCAAATTATCTCCTTTTCCTCTCATGCTCCCCGGGTGGGTAAATGGTCAACGCACAAATCTTATTTCGAGGTACTCTTTGAGGTAGGGGTGTCAATGGTTCGCGAGGTCGGTTATTTTATAAAATATAAACCATACCGATTTTTCGGTTATTCTATTGTGTGTAACCAAAATTGGAATTTTCAAAACCGTCCCAATCATTTCGGTTTTTCTTCGGTTTCGCCACGGTTCGGTTAATTTTCGGTATATTTTTAAATGTCATATAAGAGTCACATACAAAATATAGATTAAGACAATATCTAAATAAGTACATACTATTAAACAGTCAACGACTCCTAGTTTATTACTCCACCCATTTTCTTTTGCCAACATTGACCTGCAAGACTTCTACGCCCTCTATAGGAAAAATAAACTTAACACAATAAACATATAAGGTGCACGATGTCCATTTTCACTAGCTGCCATACTTTAACGTGGATCATCAGGAACTCATAGCAGGAGATGAGAAACATATTAAATGCACCCAAAGATAGCATCAACGATAATTGAGTCATATTCCTGTCTCTGCAATATTTGTAGCTTCTATTCATTTCTTTTAAAAAAATATATCTAATCTAGAGGATAAAAAAATTATAGAAATACTACTCATAAAATAACAAAACTTATAATTGATCTAACAAGGCAGCGAGGCAGCAACGATACCATCAGGAACATCAACTGACCTTCTATCTGTAGAGAAAAAGAAAAGTTGTCATTCTTTTATAAAGAAAAAACCTATGTGATGAAACTAATTAATTTGGTTCTCTTACAAGTGAGTCATGAACCTCAATTATTCATCAAATTATAGATAATGGTTGATGCTGAATTCAAACAATCTGCAAAGAGTAAAACAAACAAAATTAACTTAATAAATATTGTAATCTTTCACATTAATAAAGAAAATAATAAAATTAATAAAGAAAACTTTATTACCTTCTTCAATCTCTTCAAGACTTTCAATATTACCCAGCGATTCACGTAAATCAATAGGAGTAGAACGCAACCAATTTTGCGCACAGATAAGAGTTTTTACAGTTTTAGGAGTTAAAGAACTCCTAAATGAATCAATTACACGACCTCTAGTACTAAAAGCTTGTTCACTCGATGCAGTGGAATGGCTAGAACATCCTTGGCCAACTTTGAGAGAACAGGAAATATAGTTTTATTTACTTTCCACCAAGCCAATAGATCAAATTCAATTTTTTTCCAATCAACTCATCATTCAAGTATTTGGCTACCTCCAATGCATTCTCTGTTTTCTTTTGTGATTCTATGCGCTTTGCAAATTGAGAGTCAAGAAAGTCTAAACTTTTATCACATTCATCAATATCCATGGCATGAGAAACTTCATTAGAAGTTAAATCTTCAAATTTCTCTTGTTCAAATGTATATAATCTCTTAAACTCATGATACAACTCATCCAGACACTCTGTCACACTAGCAATTCTTGATTTTATTAAGATATTATCATGACCATACATTTCACCAAAGCAAAACTCAACATATTCTAACTTGAAATGTGGATCCAACTCAATAGCAACAAACAACAAATAATTGGTCTTACTATTAAAAGACAATATTTATCGAATTTCTCCATCATTTTTAGTGACATGCTTCTTATGCCATCATCCTCATTAAGGGAAAGAGATCCAATTGCAGAATAAACAGCAACCAATTTACGGAAAAAAGTGTTAGAAGTAGTTTACAATGAGCCAGAAAACTTCAATGTCACATTATAGAATAACTTTAAGAACTTTGCAAAGCATCTTGCAGCTTGAAAATCTTCATGCTTAGGAGGGCCAATGATTTTCTTATCTCTTTTTTTCTTATTCACGGACTTCTTCCTCCCATCTCTCAATTCTTCACAAAAATTACTAATAACAATCATATTGGAAAATCCAATAATTTTTTGACCTTTTTCTTTATTATTTTGTCTCTTTCTTTTAATCTCCGGTTCCATTATAACCTCCATCAAAGTACTTCTTATAATTTGGATCATCTAATTCCATCCTTACAAAAGCTTTCTCAAATTTCTCAACATGTTCCAACATTTTATATGTGGAATTCCATCTAGTATCAACATCAAGACAAACAAGATGATTCCACAAAATCTTCTCTTTCTCAACACATTTTTTGAACAAACTATACTTGGCAAGAGAGGATTGCACATACCTTATTGCATTTCGAGTTCTAATAATCGTTTTATCTTGTTCTGCTAAACCTTCTTTTACAATTAAATTAACAATGTGAGCTGCACATCTGACATGCATGTATTTGTTGTCTAAAATTGAATATATTCCACTTAACACACTTCATCAAGTAATCAAGACATGTATTAGAACTTGTAATGTCTACTGTTACTGTAAGAACACTTTCAATTCCCCAATTAATTAAACATTCCTCAATAGAACTAGCAATAATCCTTCCCGCATGGCTTTCAATAAGTTGAAAGTTTAAAATTCTCTTTTGATACATCCAATCATCATCAGTCCAATGTGCTGTGAGATTACATAATTAAGGTTTTGAATTGATGTCCAAGTATCTGTGGTAAGGCACACACGATGATTTTTAATTATTGTTTTCAAAATGGATTTCTCTTTCATATAAAGCTCTAGACAATCTTTTACAACTGTATTCCTTGAAGGGGTTATAAATATAGGTTCAAGTACTCTACTATATCTCTTAAAACTCTCCCCTTCTACAATCTTAAATGGCAATTCATCAATAATAACCATGGCAGCAAGGGCATTTCTAATTTCCTCTACTTTAAGAGGCCTTAGTTTACCAACTTCTGTTTTATCACCTTCCTCGCCTTTGATGGTAAAATCAGTTATAGATTTTTGATTTTTTTCTCTTCTGAAAGGATATAATTTACACCTATTTAAGTTTGAACAAACTATATCCTTTCACTTCCTTCAAGAATTGAAGGAAGTGAACCAATTTCTGTTTTATCACCTTTCTCTGATTCTCTGATATAATGGAGAGTTGCTGTCCCGATTTAAGTTTATTTGTTGAAAGGATCTTGTTGTTGCTTATGACTATTACTCTGTTTAGTTTCTAGCTAACCTTATTTCCTTGCTTGAAGTAGTGTAACTAGCGTTACTTTGTTGTTAATCTTATCATGTATATGTCTTCACTGTACAGCAAATTCATACTCTAATCATGTCAATGAGTTTCTCTGGAATTAAGATCAAGACGATAAATTCTCTTGAATCTTGGAATGGCGGTGTTCTTGTTGTGGTCTCTGGTTCTGTCAAGCTGAAGGATCTCAGTGGGTGGAGGAACTTTGTGCAAACATTTCTTCTTGCACCTCAGGAGAAGGGTTACTTTGTTCTGAATGATGTCTTTCATTTTGTTAATGAGGAGGGGAGTGAGCTTCCTCAAGCACCAGTAGGTTTACAGAACAATCTTGATGCTCAACCAACTGCTTCTTATCCTCTTGCAGAGCCACCAGGTATTGTTACATCTGGCTTGTATAAGATATTAAATATGCCAAGATCTTTTAGTAACAACCTCAGTTTCCTATTTTTTGTATTAATAATTGAAAATTTCAAGGATGGAAAGAGCCCCTTGCTCTCAGTTATTGCCCCATTATGTTTCTCTTTGCTATGTGTGAGAGGGCTAATGTTACCTCTACACTGTACCAAGGGATATTTGGAACCAGTGTCACCTCTTTTAGTTTCCACCCGAAACTGTGGTGCTCCCATTTTTTTTCCCTTTTTTGTGTGAAGGGTGTGGGAGGGGACAACTGCAGGACTTTATGCTGGTTTTAGTTGCATGTCCTTTGTCCATAACTTTCTCTCTCAGATATTTTGCGAGTGTTCTCAAAAGCATATTTGATACTTGACAATGTTAGCATATGACTTGACTCGTTATAACTATATTTGCAGCCCATGACTATGCCTTAGAGGTGGAGGCAACTGAATATGTAAATTCAGTTCATATACAAGGGAATGATGGTGTTGAAGAGTATAGTTATCCAGAGCATGATCACGAGCACCAATCTGAAGCTGAGGGTGAGGCTGAGCCTGATGAGCCTGAGGCAGAGTCTGAGGCTGAGGCTGAAGAGCCAGAGGAGGCTCATTTGGGAGAAGAAACTGCTCAAGTAAGGTCATTAGAGGAGGAAACTGCTTTGCCAAATAATGTGGCCACAGTCGTGCCAGAGCCAGAGCGTGCTGCAGAAGAACCTGTTGGAGAGCCTTCAAAGTTTAGTTATGCTGCTATTGTGAGTACATCCATCTTGTGCGCACCTTACGACTTGATCTGCATTTGTCTCTTTATGCACGAGTAATAGATCCCTTTATGGTCATTCAGCCCTGCCAGGTAATTGCACGAATATTAGATCTTACAGTAGGTGCTTTGATACATTATTCTAAACAGCAACTTGTCTATTACATGGCGTCTTGATAAGTTTGAATATTGGTTGGTATATTGGGCACATATCTTAAGTGAGAACTTCTTGTATAGACAGTGGATGAACAAAAGTAGACTCATCCACGTGTAGAATATACTTGGTGAAAGGAAGCAGTAAACAGTAATAATAGTAGAAATTTTTCCAACTTTTGATTTTGTTTTGACTTCTGGCACTTGTTAGTTCCTGGAACTTAACTGTAGACGTAGAATTATCGTAAGGTGTCTGCAATGGTCTTTTGTTCTTGATTTCTATTTGTAAAGAGCTTAATTGGACATGGCATTTAATTGATCTTTTTTTCCCGAAACACGGCATTTAATTTGATTGATAGTTACGAGCTCCAAAAGGAAAACCCGCACCATCAATTCGTATCCAGCCATCTTATACCAAGACTGCACCACTTGTTTCGGAGTGGCAACCTCCTGTTGAGCAGTCACACCCCATGTCCCCAGCTGTGCCGAATGCCAGTCTTGACCTGGCAGATGAAGGATCATCTCAAGAAGGTAATACAATTACACTACATCTTAAGGTGTCATTATTCATAACAATTATAACATCTCTGAGTTCTAGCAAGTGATAGAATGTGCTTTAGCATTCTTAGCATTCAATTTATGTATTGTCGAGGTTACCTTTATTATGACTTTTTTCTGCCTTCCCCAGGGGAACCAAAGTCTGTCTACGTGAGGAATTTGCCATCTACTGTATCTTCACTTGATATTTTGCAAGAGTTTAAGAACTTTGGGAAGATCAAGCAAGATGGAGTATTCTTAAGAAACCGCACGGTTAGTATATTTGGTGCTTCCTTATCTTGTTCCTTGTTGTCTATGCATGCTAATATTTGGATTGCAATGGATTAACAGGATGTTGGCGTTTGCTATGCCTTTGTTGAGTTTGAAGAAGTCCAAGGTGTACAAAATGCAATTAAGGTTTGAACCTCACTAAGTTCGAGACTGTAATTTGGTCAACTTTTTCAATTGCCCGATATGACTCATTTAGGTGTACCTTATCCCTTGATGTGACTCTTCATAACTGTTCAATTCAACTTTTATGTTGGCTTTCTTTAGCATTTATATGATGCATGTTTGAAATGTTTTAGGTTATATGGTAATTTCTATAATGTTCTTGTTTTTAATGGTTATGGATCTCGTTGGTGATCCATTAGTAGATGTTGGAAATCATGTGGAGATATTCACTTGAGACATATTGAAGCTGAAGTTAGTTGTCTCAAGTTATAGCATCTCCATGACTTCATCTCATTGTGTTTGACATACTTACTATTTGAAGAATCAAAGACATTCTTCTTACCATCTGTCCAAGCATTACCACTGTGCCGGTAAGAGGTAGCAGGTACCCTACGGAATTAGTCAAGGTGCGCACAAGTTGGCCCGGGAACCACGTTTATCAAAGAAAAAAGAACCTGAGACATTCTTCTCTGAAACGAACTGCCTGTTGTTATCTTTGTATTCTTATATTTGTCTTAGTAAGCAATAATAACCTGATTGATTTCTAAATTTAGACCCTAAATTGATCAGTTTCATTTTTGTACTCCGGATTAGATTATTCTTTCTGGGTGGGGCTAAGATTTCATGATTACTGTCATATGTTTATATTCAGGAATTGTCTTTATATGTCGTGTGAACCCTCGTTATGTCTAGGATATCATACAATTTTTTTTCCTACTTGCTTAGGCATCACCAATACAGTTGGCTGGAAGGCAAGTCTACATTGAAGAGAGGAGACCAATCAGCAGTAGCATTTCTCGGGGAGGAGGAAGTATGTGCCTCAAAACTGATATCAATTTTAAAATGTCTTGATCTTATTTTTAGATTACCCTTGGATATTTGACGTAATTCTTTGCCTTGACATTTAACCTTCATTTGTTAGTCCATTTTTCTGAAGTGGACATGGGTAGGAAATATTCCCCTTGCTGTTATTTTAAGATTGGGAGGTCAATTTTTTTAAAATTCTAAAAATGGTTGTTCAGTTCTCATTGAGTGGGAAGCATGTGATAATAGAATTTCTCATTTGCTTGGACCAGAATTGGTGATGGAATAATGTGGATAATATGTGTCAGGACAAAAGCTCACTTGGTGAAGAGTCAAATAGGATCTACGAGGGTATCCACCCATTGAAAATAACACAATTCAGTAGACTTCCTCTAGGTGAAAAGTACTCGTTTACCCTTTAGGGACTCAGTTAAATGCAGTGGTGCGAGAAAACTATGCACTGGTTGTTGCACATGGTATCATAGATAGTGCTTATAAGGCTTAAGGTGTTGAACAAGAGGCGAGCCCATTGAACGGAAGTCTGGGTTGGTGGCAGACTAGGACAGAACTAAACAAAAAAGAACCCCGAATTGGCGTGCCCATTAATTTTGGTTTCCCTAGTAGTGTCCTTAGCCTAAATCCAATGTGGGATATGAGTCTTGGGCTTGCACCAACCTGAGGTATATCACGTGGCTAGGCTCTTTTTATGTCAATACCCCTCTGCTCGGCATAAGGAGTCTCTCTATGGTATATTAGAGTGTGCAGTTTTTTTTCTATATGATTGTTCCATTTGTTAACGGAATTTGCCCTTCTACATCTGCCTTGGTTCATGAGAAATTTTATTGTACGAGTGCAGATAGCTGATAAAGGAGGTGGTAATATAATTGCTATCATTTGGTTAAAAAACTGTGTAGTGCTTGTTGCTGTTTGGTTTGCGTATTTGACCCTCTTCCGCTAACATTCTTCTCTAAATGCCTTGATCAGGATCAGGAAGGGGAAGAGGCAGAGGAGGTCGTCCTGGCGGGCGATCTTTTGGTAGGGGAAGCAATCCAGATGACAGAGTGAAGAGCAATGGCTTTCGTGGTATATGATGGTACTAGGGCATGAATGGCCAAACTTGCATACTACGTTACGATTCTGCTGTTGGGATCAATAAGGAACGTGGTTACTGGTTAGCTTTTATATTTTTGATGTTATTGTCTTTCTATGGAAGGATTATATTCCTACCAGTTCTCTTTTCCCCGAGCATTTGAGAGAGATTTTTCCCATCTTCCTCCTGTAGCTTAAGGTGTGTTAGTATTCTGCTCTTAATTCTTTTTTCTCCTGCAATTCTAGAGGCAATACTTGTATTTTTGGAGTCATGCAAAGTGTGAGAAATACCGAGCATAGCTGAAAGCTTGGTCTATGGGGTTATCTAGTCCTCCACTTCTTCCTTTCTCTGTGTTTCAGAATTACCAATATGCCTTTATACTTGTTATAATGGAAACAGTCAGTCCATCAGAAAATCCAACATTCCCCTGTGGATACTTGCATAAGCTGCACGTATATGGCTGTTAAGACGTATAAAAGTAGTAAGCTGTTAATATACATGACGGTTTGTGGGTATTATTTATGTAGTGCTTGGCCTCAAATAGAATAGATCAAGGCTTAAATTTCAGCGCAGAACAAAAAAAATGCTAGGTGATTTCTTCTTTTCTGTGTAGTTTTTTTCTTTTGATTTAGTAAATTAGTTCTCAGCTGCGTAAATTTTTGTTCCCGGCTATTGCCTTCATACCTGTTGACTCTGTCCTATTGCAGCCAAAGGCGGATGTAGTCTTAGAAAAGTAGCTTCGTCAACTTGATTTGTGTATCTATAAATTTATATATACTCATATTAAGTTAACACCTATTGTCACAACATAGCAGTGGGAATGCTATTATGCACTTACCAGACTCAAAATTCTAGATCCGTCTTGTATCTATGGAGGCCATCAACAGCACTAGCATCAGCAACTCTTAGCCATCTTGCAGGATACATATCTCCTTTACCCTCTTATAACACTCACAGCTCATTTCCTCTTTTATAACGTTATTGGGCATACAGGATCATCTTCTTTTTCGTGATAATTTCTGAATTATGAAATGAGAAAAGATGGGATGGGTTCCAACATGGAATTGTGAGTTCAAGTAGAAAACTTCTAGGGTGGGTTTCAAAGGCTGAATTATGGAAGCCATTAGTCGAGTCAAGATCCTGTCATTGCTCACAAACCAAAGGAGATATGAGAGAGTTAGAACTTACTGAATCGTGGTGAAATATGCATATGTTGGTAGAGATGAATGAATTCAACAGCTAAAACGTGTAAAGCCAAAAGTTGCAACAACTTGTTCTTGCTGGTTTTATCTCTTCAGTATAAACTTTGATGGATATTCAAATATCCATTTGACACTTTTGTCACTTTATTACTACGTCCAAAATTTAATTAGGCTTTTCTGCTTTTTTGGCCTTAAAAGTTTTCTTCGAGAGAAGGGATAATAAATCATTTGTCATTATTGTACAGTTATATTTGTTTTTGTTACGATATATAAATTCCACTACTCTTCTTTTACTTAATGGTGAAGGCAAGTAGCCACAGGAAAAATTACGAAAAGCAAGCAAGCAAAACAAAGAGTCGCATCAACATGATTGGTTAGTACCAGTAGGATGTCTATTTAAAGGGGAAAATGAAAACTTGGAAGAAAAAAAGACTCGCTTTCTTAGGACATAGCTACTCAGGACCCCAGAGCCCCAGGTATAAAGATATAGACAAAGGAAGAGAATCTTGGACCGCACATCTTCACTTTGCTCTTGAAAAAAAAGACAAAAGTACTTTCGGGGCTTTGGTCGAGTGGTAAAAGCACATCGCATGCAGCATGAATCAGGTGTAGCGTAAGGCATGTTGTGTGGATTAGGAATTTAGCGCATGCTGTATGAATTAGGAATATGTCACATGTTCGACAGAGTTTAGGATTCAAATTTTATGGGTCAACCTTTAAGGTTTTTACTGCTGAACTCATTAAATCCTTAGAGTTATGGGTTCATATCTATAATTTATTGCGATTTTAGTATTTTTTTGCATATAAATTTGTATTCTGTATCGTAAATTATGAGTTCAACTGAATCAGGTGTTACAAGGCTATGTACGCCCCTGATGTTCGAACTCATTATCTTCTGAATATCGATACTACATATAATATGGATTAGCGTTGTAAAATCTTGCATTATGGTGGATGTCCATAACCACCGAAGGAGTAATGCTCACTACTCTTCTCCATTATCTCCATAACTTTTACTATTATAATACTTATGGAGTTATGATTGTAACTCCATAACCTCCCCATGATCTTCCTCCATGATCTCAAATGCTTAGTGACATATTCAACGACATATATCTTTACATTTTCATGCCTATATAAAGGCCTTGTAATAGATAGGAAAATACACACAATTGAAGAAGAATATCTTCCTTCTCTCAATCTCTCTATATCTCTATTTCTTGTTCATGTTTTGATAAATTGCTTTAATTTCATAACACGTTATCAGCACGAAGCTCTAACCATATTGAAAGGATAGCCCATTTCATGATGGAACTATGAATAACCGACAACGTTGAATCAATTTGATTGAGCCAATAAAACATGGGCATTTCGTATATCATATCAATATTGAGTTTGCTTCTTACTGTCCAACAGTGAGTATCATTTTTCATTATTATCGTAAATTGTGTATTTAGCTTATGTTATAATTTAAGATTTATAGGTGCTTTGGTTAGAAAACAGTAAGCTTTGTTTTAAGTTTTCATGCCTGTATGGTTGTATATGCCCGCTAACTTTGTTCCTAGTTCTAAGATTGATCTTATACAATTATAACTTGATTTGCCATGATATTAATCTATGAAACATTAAAAAAAAAAAAACATTCTGGTCATGTTAAGTTTAATGTAACGTTTGGCATATAATCATGACTTTAAAATCGATGGTCTAATCTAATTAGATGCAACATTTTTTTATGTTGATAATTGACAAAGTAATATCATTATATTTTACTAGCCTATTTTGACATCTTCTATATAAAAACAGAATATGCTAGCAATAGTTATTAATTAAGATTATTTGCTTTCTGAAGTTAAGTATATTTAGAGATGTGTTTCAATTCTTGTGTACATTTTATGTAACCATCATGCATTAGTTTGCAGTAACACATCACATAGTAATAATGTTACATGGTGACTCTCTGTTTTGACATGTTTATATGTAGGATACTAGTATACGAGTTTGTACTCCATCATATTTTTATTGATAATAGTTCTTATCATTTCTATTTACTTATTTTTATGATAGATTTACTATGTGGCTACATAAAATTATGTTTCATTCCTAAAAGTGAATGAGATAATTTGTGATAAATATTATATGAGGGTAAGACGGTGGGTTGAAGCTCCAGCACCATGAGTATAAGATATGAGGTTTAAGTCCTGGTATATCATGATGATAAGAGTTGAGTTTGAGTCCCAACTCATTATGGTCTAACATGCCTTTATATGGGTAAGGCATTGTATTTGAGTCTCAATGCACCACATTGATGATATAATGATGACTAAAGAAGATAGTGTATTTTTCATGAAAAAGCATGAAGCTTGTCCCATTTGATTTGCTCCATTCTTGAAGTGAATGTGATAAATGCATAATAAGTTTAAATGAAGACAAGTGGTTGACGGATGAACATTGGTATGACAAATTGAAAACTAATAATAGTCATCATTATGGTAATTATAAAATGAGAGAACAATAATGGTTCTCAAAATATATCCTTCAAAAGGTGAAGGCAATGTTTACCATCAAATTGGTATGGTAAAATAGTAAAGCACGTCGCCATGACTATACTCCATTCTTTGAAGAGAATGTGACTTGTGATAAACATTGAGAATGCAGACCCATTCATGAAGGTGAATGCGGCAATATGTGACAAAAGTAATGAATAAAGACATGCAATGCATAATTGGATGAATACCACACAACTCACCTCTAAGGGAGGTTTGAGTGAAATAAAGAGAATTAATATTATTGTGTGGTCACATGAATATGTCATTGAGCGTGATACGCCAAAGGATTTTGGTATGCCTTATAAAAGTTATTAAAGGCAAAACTAAAGCAAGAAATGATTTTGACCATGACAATTTATTATGATATAATTTTCTACGTGAAGGAGACATTTACCATATGAATGGTGTTACAAAAGATCTTGTAATACAAAACTTGTTAAGAGCTCTGGTTAAATTAATTTGTTACTGCCCGAATGAAGTAAATTATTCACGATATTGATATTGTAAGTCTCAAAAGAAACTTTCTGAGTTTCAAATATATAAGTCAACGTGGTTGGCATATTGAGATTATAAATGAAAGGAATATTGAATATCTTCATACTTCTATATTCATAATAGGTAAATATGAAAGGTTACCCGATTTTATTTCTATTTGTACTACACAAATATAAGCATGATGATGGAATCATATGTCACAAGTAAACTAGAGGTTTACTTAAACAAATATTAGTTGGCATGACTGGTTGACCATCCCTGTTCAATTATGATGCGAAAAATTAAGGGAGAATTACATTGGCATATATTGAAGAAACAAAAGATTCTTCAAGAATTCTCTCGTGCTACTTATTCTCATGATATACCAGTTTAAGGTTGGGATTGAATCCCTTGATTTCGAGAACGAATAAAAGGTGATATATATATATATATGTGCCCAATCACCTGTCATGTGAACCGTTTACTATTATATAATTTTAATAGATGCATCTATTCTATGGTCACATGTGCATTTATTATCAACTTGCAGTTTGGCTTTGCAAGATTGATTGTTCAAATTATTAGAGCACACTTCCGGAATATAAATTATGATGATTTATCTTGATAATGCTGGTTTGAATCCAAGTTGGTTTATCAAAAATTATATGGCTTCAATTATAGTTAAATCATTGGTTATGAGAACAAAACTGCCAAAAGTAAAATTTGGTATGTGATGTGTTATTTAATATACAGCAGCACTTGTACGCATCTAGCCAAGTTATGATAAGTTCTTCCTATCACGGTCGGTTCAGGGTCAGGAACCAAATAATTTCTATCTAGAAATATGAATGTGCTATATGATCTAATTGTTCCACCACAATGAACAAAGATGGATCCCCAAATAAATCTAGGGATATGTGTTGGTGATCCCAACAATAGAGGGAGAAAATGGGCAGCTAAAAAAGTGATGCATGTAATAAATTATTATGAGTGCATCTAGATCCTCGTACGAGAAAATGGGAACTTGAAGTTCAAGTAATAATTCATTTGTAAAATACTGCCAGACGTATTTGCTGACTCAAAGCTAAATGTCATATGTCAGCTGCTAATGCTCCAAATAAAATAAAATTCATAATGAATAGAGTCTATGGCATGCATGAAGCATAATAGACTAATCGGTTCCAAAGATAAAATTTCTTGAAGAAGGAGAGGAGCAAATGTTCGAGTTGGTCATAATAAGGATGCAAGTGCTCTAGAAGAGCACCACGACATAACACTTCACAAGACCTAATGGGAGAGGCTCGGGTACCTGAAAATAATGAGATAAAGAGATCTCAACAAGTTATGTCTTTATTGGGTAATAATAGAACTGGCATAAAATGATCGTCGACGATGTTGTTAATATAATATTGCGCTCAATATTATTACTATTTACGAGGATCTTGAGCTCAAATATGTCATGAAATTTGGACAGATAAATGATTGGCCAAATAAAAAATACGCATCGAAAACTAATTTCGCCTGAAAAACGTGAAGTAGGGTGGATAGTTCCAACACCTGAAAATATAAAACCAGTGGAGGTATAAATGTGTTCTTGTACGAAAAAAAATGTCAAGTCAATAGACATAAAAGACGTCTTGTGTCACAAAAAGATTTGTAAATATCCCGGCATTGATTATATAGAGACACGTTCTCCTGTGGTGGATGTAGTCATTTCAGGTTTTAATCTGGCAATACATGAAAATTTTGATATGCGTGTAATGGAAACCATTGAAGGATTTAAATTGTTCTGAAGCATATTAAGGTTCCCAAGAAATTTATTAAATAAAGTTTCAGCAAATTCTTATGTGAATTAGAGCGATCATGGCATACATGATTTGTTTTTGTGTCTGGTGCAATTGGTACACTAATATATCTTGTTAGAACTATGAGTATTACAACATACTAGCAAAATATAATTTTATTCCTATATGAAGCTATTGGAATACTAATTGGACTATATTGCAAAAGGAATCCTTGATATAAATTTGTAATTCTAACAAATATTGCCAAAGTTTTGTTGGTTATGCAAATGCGGGCATTTTCTGAAGTTCGTTCTTCAAACAATCTATTTGTATGTGAGGTACTGCCATATTAATATTTCACAAGGCAATCAATTATTGATACTTATGCAAGTCATGTCAATATACTAGCAACTGATAAATCAAGTCACTCAACATACAACCGAGCTGTAACTATTCTTTAAAGAGAAGACTCCAATAATAGCGAAGATGATGATATTTGCTTATCTCAATTGAAAGAAGGATATGTTGAAGGAGACAGAATAAATCATATATTTCATCAAAGTTCTTTATCAGACACAATCTTCATCGAACGGTGAAATAGATGTTCCATAAATTTGTTCGTTTGATAATCAGGATTCTATTCAACGAAGCATGATCAACCTCAACTTTTGAGAAATTGGTATACAGGATTGAAACACATCATCTCGGTGAAATAAATTGATGTTTTCATCAGGGGGAGGCAAATATACGCTGTACTCTTTTTCCCTTAGCTACGGTTTTATCCCACGGGTTTTCCTGGCAAGGTTTTTAATGAGACAACAAGCAATGCGTATTACATGATATGTGTACTCTTTTTCCTTCACTAGGATTTTTATTTTCCCATAGGGTTTTTCCCTAACAAGATTTTAAGGGGCACATTATCTATGTACATTCAACTTAAATTGCTCTATTATCAAAAAAGACGACATGTACTTGCTTTTTTCTTACATTTCCTTTTTGTGAAGTCATCAAATTTGACACTTTTAGTATAAAAGCAACTGCAGTATGTTGATCCATAACTTTTTCATAAAGCAATTCATATGTGGATGTACAATCATATGATTTCCAGCAACAAAAAAAAAAAGCACTAATACAACCAATTCTAGTACTTAGTCTTACAAAGACAGCTCTTTCATGTTTAATTCACCACTATTTACTTTGTACTTCAAAGAGCAAAAAAAAAAGGACCAAAACTTGGTTAAGAAGGAAAATCCTGGAAATTGTAGCCAATACAAAGCACAAAAGGCAGATCTTCCTTTCCTTCATCACCACACTATCCTCTTTCTTTACAGTTTATAAACCCAATCATGCAAACTAACTTTACACTTTTGTCTTTTCTAGAGCCATCTCCTTAAAATCTCTGCCCATTTTGTCATTCCTTTAGCTACTGACCTAAATACATAGCATGATCAAGTGTTATCAGAATAAACACCTCAATTAAATATATCAAGCAAATATTAATGAAATGTATATTTTTAGTCGCTTTCAAATATAATCGTCAATAAAATATATATATTATATATACGTGCGTGTGTATTACATACAAAATATATATATAATTTATACACTTTTTCGCTATCGAATGCAATTAGTTACGACCGACAAGTCAATTTTGTAGTTTGCGCTGAATATTAAGCATAAATCTTTCAATTATTGTGTATCCAAGAATGTGGCTTAACAGTCAAAGAAGTGGAGATGCAAGTCGGTAAACTAAAGTTCAAATTCCATAAAAGAAGAAAAATGCTAGATAATTTTTGTACATCTGCCTAAGCCCGGGTTGATACTGGACAAATTTATCTGATACTTGTGCTGGTGAAAGATAGCAAGTATTCAGTAGAATAATTAATATGCACGTAGGCTAATCCGAACACTACCGTTATCAAAACTAAATAGATCTTTCTATTGTTAAGAACTACACCAATTTTCTCTCTTAATAGTTTCAATCTGAACTATTCCTAGGAACTCAAAGAACAATTGAAAATAGTCAAAAGTTGTGTAATACTAACCTCATCCTCCACCATACTTGGATTTACTTTTTTTCTTGAAAGCTGATCTTGTAACTAGCAAACAAGCAACTCCTAACCCCACGCCAACCATTCCACCCAAGACTATAGCCACTGTCTTTTGAGTACTCTGCCTTGTTCCTACACCATCAATAAAACACAGTAGATATTTCAATAATTAGAAACCTTGATCATTTCAAAAATTATCTACTACTCCTATTGTGAAAATGATCTCAGAAACCCATTTAACAAAATATATATATATATATATATATATATATATATAAGTCTTAATCAATGTACAAAAGACTTCAGGACTAATGCTGGACTAAGAGGAGACTATAAACATATATGCAGCCTTCTGCTTGCATTCACAAAGAGGCTATTTCTCATGTTTCGAACCATAACTTCACAAAATCATAAAAAACTAGTACATCTTAGTCGCACCACGATTGTCTAGACTAGGGGTCAATAAAGTATGTTAAAACATAAGAGACCAACTCAAATTATGAATTCCAGCAAAGGAAAAAAATATTTGGTGATTTCTTTTATTTGTCTAAGCTTGGGCAAACAGAATTACGAGTTGTCCATGCATGTGTAAATTCGCCCTGACACCATCATTATAAAAAATAAAAAATAAAAATAAAAAACTACTACATAGTTCCAAAGAGTTCGAAATCGACCATATGAATCTTCTATATCAATCTTACTTCATTTGAACTCATTTCATTCAATTACTAATTAATTTCTTTTAGAAAAACATTACTATATTTGTAAGACACGAATTTGAGCCGTGGAGTCTTGGAGCAAGAGTAAAATTGTCTCTGTGTGATCTACAGGTCACGGATTCGGGTTCGAGCCGTGAAAACATTCACTAATTCTTGCATTAGGATAGACAGTAAATTGTCTACATCACACCCTTGAGATGCGGTCTTATCCGATCCTGCGTGAACACGAGATGCTTGTGCACCGAACTGTCTTTTTATTTATGTATTATTATAATAAAGTGATAATATTAAAAATTACCTGACGGAGAAAGTGATTTACTGGGCACACCATTAGGATAATAAGTGTAACTAGTATAGCACTGTTGCAGATATATCTGAGCAGAAATAGAATTCCCACATTCACTTTTAGCTTTCCCAACAGCATTTTTCACACAGTTCACACAGTCCCCACTCTCTAAATCACCTTCACACTGACCCAACACATAAACCGACTGATATCCACCTGCATAAAACCCATTCCCACTCGAAACCCCTTTACCTATTTCTCCTAACGCAGTCTCAAGCCTATCACTAAACCCAGTTCCACTCGCCTGAGTTGACCCGCAAATTTTAAACAGCAACTCAGTGGGTCCCACTGTCTGAAACCCTGCAACCTCGTACCTTAAATAACACCCATTGAGCTGAATTCTTGCTGCTATAGATTCTCCACATAGTTTTTGGGACATGTTTGGTATTTTCTTGACACAATTGTTACAGTCAGAGTTTGAAAGATCACCTCTGCATTGAAAAAGACCAGAAACTGCTGAACTGCCACTACCAGCTGTGGTATTGTAGAATTTTGTGGTTAAAGATTGTGAGACCAAGTTGTTAAACAAGGTGTTTAGCGTTTGTGAGTAAAACCCAGATGGGAATTTTTGGTTAGCACAGCCTTTGTATACAAAGTTTGTGAGTTGTTCAGATGATGAAGATACAAGATTAATGGGAAATAAAAATGAAGAGAGAAATAGGAAAAGGATGGAGAATGTTCTTTTGTGAATTTGAGATGGACCCATTTTAGGATTTGAATATTGGAATAAGCATAAACATGAGATGAGATGCTTGTTGGAAGAATTTGATGTGTGTTGGGGGTGGGGGTGGGGGTCGGGGNGGGTCGGGGGTGGGGGGTTGGATTTGGTTTTTTGGTGTGTTTCTAGAGGCTATTTATTAGCTAAGAACAAAGAAGAAAGTGAAATAGTAGTGAACTTTATTGTAAATAAAAAAGGGAAATTTCATTAGGGGTCTTTTTTATGGTTATGGGATTAGACTTCCTTTTTAAGTATTTAGGGGTCGTTTGGTAGGCCGTATTAAGCAAAATAATTTCTGTATAAAAATTTAATCCGTCCAATACCATGTTTGGTTGGTCAATTTTAATTTACTCCTATCTAATACATGGATTAGTTATACCTCATATGAGGGATTAACTAATACCAAGGAAAGGAAGGGATTACTAATCCCTGGATTAGCTATACATGGATAAGACTTAAAATTACTAAATCCAGACTTATACATTGCATAATTATTTTTTAATACAATGAACCAAACACTTGATAAAAAATAATCCCAACGCTACAATCCCTGCATTACTTGTGTTCGTAGGGTCGTTTGGTAGACTGTATTAAATAAAATAATTTTTATATAAAAATTTAACTCGGCCAATATAATGTTTGATTACTCGATTTAATTTATGTATACCTAATACATAGATTACTTATTAGTTAATACTAAGGAAACCAATGAATTATTAATCCCTGCATTAACTATACCTAGATAAGACACTAAAATTACTAAATCGTCCCTCAAACCCTTTTCCTAATTTCTTTATATACAGAAAGAAGAATATTCAAGGGTATAATTGTAAAGAACATTTTGTACAGTTTTAAACCAAGCACAATCTTAGATTATACATTGCATAACTAATTTTTAATACAATTAATCAAACACTTGATAAAAAATAATCCCAGCACTACAATCACTGCATTACTAATCCCTGCATTACTAATCCCTACATTACTAATCTTTATATTACTTGTGTTCGTACCAAATGACCCCTTAGCGTTGCCTAAATAGTTGGCAAAATGTTTTAATCTAATGAATGCTATGAAATGCATTATTATACTATGTTTATTTTTCAGTGTTCCGACCAGTTTACTTGCATTGTGATTATTTTATCGAATATTTATTATTTATTATTTCTTATTTGGATAAAGTCACTATATTTATCAAAACTTAACCAAATAGAGAAGAAATCAGTTTTTGTCTTTATTAGAGTTTAAATTTAGATTTTTCATAGTTTTTATCTACTTCATTAATATCTAGGTTATACCTTTGAATGCCTTAACCAAAATCAATTTCAATGGGATTGATTAAATAGATTTCTAGTACTACCAATAGTGGTAGATATATCACGTAACCACTAGGTTTTGCCAAAAGCATTACTTCCGACACAAACATAAATATATGTACGTAAAATTTCACTAAAATTTTTAATAAATATTAAAATTTAAATTCATAATTTTAAAAATATAATAAATTATTAATAATAAAATAAAGGTTAAATTCATCAAATTTAAATCATAAAATTTATTTCTAAGTACTAGTTGTCAATAGAATTTTTCGCTTGACTGTCATTATACCCAACTCTTTTTCTTTAGTTAAGTTTAAGACAAATCATACTTTGCAAAACTTTCTTTAACAGAGTAAAAAGATTGTAATCAAATAGTAAATGTTATGACTTTTTTGTTTCATAGATCAAGGATGTATTTTCATTCCTTGTTTACTTTTTTCTTTTCAGTATTTTGATTATGATTATTTTTTAGTATTTTATTTTACGCGTCACGGCAATTAGGAATAGGAGCTGAGAATCTATATCTTTAAATCAAAGAAGGGTCTAGCTGTTGGAATAATGGTATCTATTGCTATTTGAGCCCTTATTGTTAATAGAATTGGTGAATTAAGCGAAGGTACGGAAAAAGAGGGATTCGAACCCTCGGTAAACAAAAGCCTATATAGCAATTTCAATGCTACGCCTTCAATCACTCGGCCATCTTTCCTATATAACGATTATGACCCAAAGACCGAGTGAACAGCGAATCAGTCATAATCCATATTCCATTATTAAAATTATTAACGCCATTTTTTATTGGAGTTTCATATAGTTTCTGGTACTACTAGTTGGCAAATGAACAGACAGAATGTGATTTGCCTGCCAAATGTGCGACAGTGTCTGGCTAATGAGCAGTGAGGAAAAAGAGAATGTGATTTGTCAGCCTTTAGGTTTGACATTTGGCTGTGTTACTTATAACATTGTAAATTTATAAATGTATGGTTGTTTGGTAGGCTGTATTAAATAAAATAATTTCTGTATAAAAATTTAAGTCGTTTAATACAATCTTTGGTTGTTTAATTCAATTTATGTATACCTAATACATGAATTACTTATACCTCATATGAGGACTTAGCTAATACCAAGGAAATCAAGGGATTACTAATACCTGCATTAACTGTACCTGGATAAGACCCTAAAATTACTAAACTGCCCCTCAAATCCTTTTTCTAAATTTCTTTATATACAGAAGAAGAATATTCAAGGGTATAATTGTAAAGAATATTTTGTACTGTTTTAAATCAAACACAAGCTTAGATTATACATTGCGTAGCTAATTTTTAATACAATGAACCAAACACTTGATAAAAAATAATTCCAACACTACAATTTCTGTATTATTAATACATGCATTACTAATCCCTGCATTACTTGTGTTCGTACCAAACGACCCCATTACGAAATAAATGTGGAAAATGCCCTTTGCATATGGAAAGGGAAAGGGCAAAAAGCAACAGATTGTCCAGTTGGTTGAAATGAGGGATGTGCACAGAATGCACATTGCATTCTATTCATTCAAAATAGTTTTTCGATATTTAATTGAAGATTTAAGTTTTAGACATTGTTAATATTTATAACTTAAATTCGTAGCTAATTGGTATTTTAATTGGTAACTTAATCTGAATTTTCAATGGGAAGGTTTAAGAATTAAACATTCGTGTGTTCGTTATAAAACGCTAATAAAAAATGATGTCATTTTACTTGACATTTTAAAAAGAAAAATAAAATGAGGAGGCGTAGGAGGAGAATTAGTATGAAATTTGCCAAATTGGATTACAATTTAAATTAAGTTTAACGATTGAATATGTTTCAGACACTACGCTTGAAATCTAAAATAATTGCAAAAATATGACACATCTTGGGGTGGCCTTTTAACTTTTGACCCCGCTTATTCGATAGGCAGAATTTTAAGGTTAAAAGCGTCGCCATAAGAAAAGCGAGAGCCGACACTTCTTAAACTTTGAAGTTCTATCCATGTAACAAGTAGGGTTAAAAATTCAAGACTATCCACTATGAGGGCTATTTGTATACTTCACCACACGAAATCGACTACGTCGTACCATTTCTGTAATCTTTTTTTGTGAAAAACTATCAGCTATGTCCATTTATAAATAGTCAATTTATAAAGTATTACTTATATTAGCCAATTAGTTATTTATAGCAAAAAAATGTCAGATTTTTGCTTTGTCCTGAGTGAGTGTTATTAGAATAGATTGGGTCTATCTTAAAGAGCTTGAATCTCAGTTTTTGGATGATTTAGTGGAGTTTTTAGGTAGTTTAAATTGAAAATTCGAAGCAAAAGATGTACATAAAAAAAATGATAGGTGTAACACAGTGTGTACCATATGTATATCCATGTATACCTGTGTGTGAGATATATGCATGATACATGTGTCACAAAATAAATTTTTAACTTGATTTTAACTACGAATTTTGATGCCAAATCAGTCCAAAATCACCTCCAATCTTCCTTAAATTTTGTATATTGACTCATCTATATATTTATAATGAATTTCAACCATATCCGTTGAAAAAAGGTCATTTTTTGCTTAAATTTTTAGAATCTTTTACACACACACACACACACACACACACATGTATTTCATCACCTTATGTGCTATCTCATCCATGAGATTTCCTTTCCGTCTTGCATCTAATGTTGCTAATTACGTTTAAAAATATGGAAGGAGATCTTTGCGTGTGATTCTTAGAGAGAAAGAACTTTATTTATTTAAGTTTTCAATTTTTTATATGTATTTGACTAATTATGACTAATTACGATAAATGTATGACTAATGATTAGAGATCGGTAAATTACGACTTATTTGGGACATTTATGTAAGATTTTCTTTTTTGGTCCATTTGAAAAGAAGGCCCAAGACTAAATACTTTCTTTATCGGGCTGTAATGAACTACAACTCGAAATTCTAAGCCCAAATATATAATGCTTTCAGCCTCATTCTCCTCAACGCTCCTCTCTTCTACGTCTGAAAATTGCTCTCTCTCCATCTCTCTCGCTCTCTCCGCAAACTCCTTACTGTCTCTTTCTCCAACGAAATCAAATTGTACGTTTCTCATTTTCTCTGGTCACCTCTCTTCTCTGTGTTTTTTTCCTTTCTATCTTTCTTTGATTTTAAAAAGTTCCATTCTTTTATCCCCCAATGATTTTATAGGGTAAAACAAGAATTTTCGTGGTAAAAAAAAAATTGCGTACTGGATACAATGCCGGTGTTTGCCCCCCATTTTCTAAAGGAAATCTCACTTCGATATCGTCGAGATGGACCCCGCTATAATAATTAGTTGCATGGCACCTGAAGTTTTGAGTAATTAGGAAAAATGCTTGTTTGTTAATCCATTTTGTTAAGTTTCTTGAGAGCTGCTTCTGTTAATCTAATTCATGCCCTTTAAAAAAAAAACTGTATCTTTTTCTAAATGAGTCTCTAGAATGCTGGTCTTGCACTTAATTTAATACTAATGTTTTTTTTTTTTTCCAGTTATAGGCACAAAAGTACACTAATAGTCTAACCCC